>SJXQ01004112.1:0-35488 GCA_006408695.1 Aepyceros melampus | reverse complement strand
TTTATTTTGGGGGGCTCCAAAATCACTGCTGATGGTGACTGCAGCCATGAAATTAAAAGACGCTTACTCCTTGGAAGAAAAGTTATGACCAACCTAGATAGCATATTCAAAAGCAGAGATATTACTTTGCCGACTAAGGTCCATCTAGTTAAGGCTATGGTTTTTCCAGTGGTCATGTATGGATGTGAGAGTTGGACTGTGAAGAAGGCTGAGCTCTGAAGAATTGATGCTTTTGAACTGTGGTGTTGGAGAAGACTCTTGAGAGTCCCTTGGAGTGCAAGGAGATCCAACCAGTCCATTCTGAAGGAGATCAGCCCTGGGATTTCTTTGGAAGGAATGATGCTAAAGCTGAAACTCCAGTACTTTGGCCACCTCATGCAAAGAGTTGACTCATTGGAAAGGATTCTGATGCTGGGAGGGATTGCGGGCAGGAGGAGAAGGGGACGACCGAGGATGAGATGGCTGGATGGAATCACTGACTTGACCGGCGTAAGTCTGAGTGAACTCTGGGAGTTGGTGATGGACAGGGAGGCCTGGCGTGCTGCGATTCATGGGGTCGCAAAGAGTCAGACACGACTGAGTGACTGAACTGACTGATTGTTGTTTCATTGCTAAGTCATGTCTGACTCTTTGTGACCTCATGGACTATAGGCTCCTCTGTCCATGGGATTTCCCAGGCCAGAGTACTGGAGTAGGTTGCCATTTCCTTCTCCAGGGGATCTTCCCAACCCAGGGATCAAACTCATGTCCTCTGTTTTGTAGGCAGATTCTTTACCACTGAGCTCCCTGGAAAGCCCATGTGTTAAGTAGAGAGACACTCAGTTCAAGGAATAGAAGACATGCATTTTTCAAAATGGAAATGGTAACAACTTTTGGATTCTCCCATCAGAGACAAAACCTAAAGGGCTTGATAGTTTCATCAGCACCATTTCCACAACTCACTAGCAGCCAAACCAATGGCCCTATTTGGAAAATTGGAATCTTTTCTTTTTTGAGTGCTAAATGGCTACTCAGTGATTTATTTAGGCTGCTTCTAGAGGGCAAGAAGTCACACAAAGCTCTGAGAGATGTTTCCAGAGGTAAATAGAATGTCTAAGTGTATTTAGCAAATGATAATGCAAACCATACAAGATATATAGCATAAGGAAGCAAAATGTGCATTTGCTGTCTGAGAAGTAGTTGAACATTTATAGTTTGGGAATAGCTAGTTCAGAGCTGGTAGAAGTGAGAGTCTTGTTTCAGTTGATGAAAGAATCCATGTTCTTTGGAACTCAGTGGGGACTTAAAAGGAATTTACCCATCTAAGTAGTACATTTTTGAGTTTTTTTTTTTATTTTTTTTATTTTTCAGGTTTTTAAGTCTTTATCTGAGAAGCAGTTTAAGCAAGAACTGGTTAAGACTGTATCCAAAATGCAGAGAGAGAGCAAGAAAGAAAGAGTCCCTCTACCCCTCTATAGACATTTGTGTGAAAGGATGGAGAGAGGAGGGTGGGGAGAAGAGCGAAGGAGGGGAGGTGGGGTTTAAGGTCACAGTCTTGTCTTCCTTGCTCTTTAAGGTATTGGGGGCCACGAGCTTTTGTATACATGGCATGAAAGCCTTACATGCTGCCTTTTCAAAATGCAGATCCTTATTCCAAATGAAGGTTAGAACGTTGCTGGGTAGTGTAAGAGATCAGAATTAGAAGGGGATGATTAACGAGTCCCCAGAAGCTTCTGACAGCCATTTGAGGCCTCTGAGAAGCCGTTGCTTCCTGAAGTCCCAATTCTCTCTTTGCAGACAATGCTAGAGCCCTCAACTCCTTCCCTCACTGCAGCTTGTAGGGTTGCCAGATAGATTCAGGATGTAAAATTTGGAGCATAGTCACATGGAAAATGATTTATTGCTTATCTGAAATTCAAATTTAACTGAATGTATTTTTATTTTCTAAATCTGGCAACTTTATGTTCATGAAATATGTTTGCCCTTTTTCCTTCCCTGATTCTTTTTCTAATTTTGATCAACAAAGTTCTCCATCCCCCAGAGACCCCTGACTGCTTCAGATAGGCCTGTGTCCGGTAATAATTTTCCTTCTTCAGGACCCATAGTCTAATTTCAAGGAGGGAAAGAGTGTACAGCTCCCATTTCCACCTTCCCTGAGACTTTTCCTCCCTGTGCTTGAAGATTACCGCACCATTTCAGAGAATTACTACTGCCTACCAGCCAAGAAATTCTTTCCCTTCAACATCTTCCCACAGTGGAGAGATTAGAATGTATCTCATCATGCAAGATCAAGAAATAATTATAATCTTATCTCTAAACACTACCCTCATAGTTCAAGTCAGTAAAGAATCTTCCTGCAATGCAGGAGACCCAGGTTCAGTCTCTGGGTCAGGAAGATCCCCTGGAGAAGGAAATGGCAACCCACTCCAATATTCTTGCCTAGAGAATTCCATGGACAGAGGAGCCTGGCATGCTACAGTCCATGGGTTCGCAAAAGTTGGACAGGAATTAATGAGTAAACCACCAACCATAATCTTATTTCTGAACACTATAGAGCCTAGAGGGGCATGCCAGGAAGAGTCTGTCATTGCAAAGACACTTCAGTTCAGTTCAGTTCAGTTCAGTCGCTCAGTCATGTCCGACTCTTTGCAACCCCATGAATGCAGGACGCCAGGCCTCTCTGTCCATCACCAACTCCTGGAGTTTACTTAGACTCACGTTCATCGAGTCCGTGATGCCACCCAGCCATCTCATCCTCGGTCGTACCCTTCTCCTCCTGCCCCCAATCCCTCCCAGCATCAAAGTCTTTTCCAATGAATTAACTCTTTGCATGAGGTGGCCAAAGTACTGGAGTTTGAGCTTTAGCATCATTCATTCCTTCCAAAGAAATCCCAGGGCAGATCTCCTTCAGACTGGAATGGTTGGATCTCCTTGCAGTCCAAGGGACTCTCAAGAGTCTTCTCCAACACCACAGTTCAAAAGCATCAATTCTTCAGAGCTCAGCCTTCTTCACAGTCCAACTCTCACATCCATACATGACCACTGGAAAAACCATAGCCTTGACTAGACAGACCTTAGTCGGTAAAGTAATGTCTCTGCTTTTGAATATGCTATCTAGGTTGATCATAACTTTTCTTCCAAGGAGTAAGCATCTTTCAATTTCATGGCTGCAGTCACCATCAGCAGTGATTTTGGAGCCCCCCAAAATAAAGTCTGACACTGTTTCCACTGTTTCCCCGTCTATTTCCCATGAAGTGATGGGACCTGATGCCATGATCTTCGTGTTCCGAATGTTGAGCTTTAAGCCAACTTTTTCACTCTCCTCTTTCACTTTCATCAAGAGGCTTTTTAGCTCCTCTTCACTTTCTGCCATAAGGGTGGTGTCATCTGCATATCTGAGGTGATTGATATTTCTCCCAGCAATCTTGATTCCAGCTTGTGTTTCTTCCAGTCCAGCATTTCTCATGATGTACTCTCATGAAGTTAAATAAGCAGAGTGACAATATACAGCCTTGACATACTCCTTTTCCTATTTGGAACCAGTCTGTTGTTCCATGCCCAGTTCTAACTGTTGCTTCCTGACCTGCATACAGATTTCTCAAGAGGCAGGTCAGGTGGTCTGGTATTCCCATCTCTCTTAGAATTTTCCACAGTTTATTGTAATCCACACAGTCAAAGGCTTTGGCATAGTCAATAAAGCAGAAATAGATGTTTTTCTGGAACTCTCTTGCTTTTTCCATGATCCAGCAGATGTTGGCAATTTGATCTCTGGTTCCTCTGCCTTTTCTAAAACCAGCTTGAACATCAGGAAGTTCATGGTTCACATATTGCTGAAGCCTGGCTTGGAGAATTTTGAGCATTACTTGACTAGCATGTGAGATGAGTGCAACTGTGCGGTAGTTTGAGCATTCTTTGGCATTGCCTTTCTTTAGGATCAGAATAAAAACTGACCTTTTCCAGTCCTGTAGTCACTGCTGAGTTTTCCAAATTTGCTGGTGTATTGAGTGCAGCACTTTCACAGCATCATCTTTCAGGATCTGGAATAGCTCCACTGCAATGCCATCACCTCCACTAGCTTTTTTCGTAGTGATGCTTTCTAAGGCCCACTTCACTTCACATTCCAGGATGTCTGGCTCTAGATGAGTGATCACACCATCGTGATTATCCAGGTCATGAAGATGTTTTTTGTACAGTCCTTCTGTGTATTCTTGCCAGCTCTTTTTAATATCTTCTGCTTCTGGTAGGTCCATACTATTTCTGTCCTTTATCGAGCCCATTTTTGCATGAAATGTTCCCTTGGTATCTCTAATTTTCTTGAAGAGATCTCTAGTCTTTCCCCTTTTGTTCTTTTCCTCTATTTCTTTGCATTGATCACTGAAGAAGGCTTTCTTATCTCTTCTTGCTATTTTCTGGAACTCTGCATTCAGATGCTTTTATCTTTCCTTTCTCCTTTGCTTTTCACCTCTCTTCTTTTCACAGCTATTTGTAAGGCCTCCCCAGACAGCTATTTTGCCTTTTTGCATTTCTTTGCCATGAGGATGGTCTTGATCCTTGTCTCCTGTACAATGTCATGAACCTCATTCTATAGTTCATCAGGCACTCTGTCTATCAGATCTAGACCCTTAAATCTATTTCTCACTTCTACTGTATAATCATAAGAGATTTGATTTAGGTCATACCTGAATGGTCTAGCGGTTTTCCCTACTTTCTTCAATTTGAGTCTGAATTTGGTAATAAGGAGTTCATGATCTGAGCCACAGTCCGCTCCTGGTCTTGTTTTTGCTGATTGTATAGAGCTTCTCCATCTTTGGCTGTAAAGAATATAATCAATCTGATTTTGGTGTTGACTATCTGGTGATGTCCATGTGTAGAGCTTCTCTTGTGTTGTTGGAAGAGGGTGTTTGCTATGACCAGTGCATTTTCTTGGCAAAACTCTATTAGTCTTTGCCCTGCTTCATTCCACATTCCAAAGCCAAATTTGCATGTTACTCCAGGTGTTTCTTGACTTCCTAGTTTTGCATTCAAGTCCCCTATAACGAAAAGGACATCTTTTTTGGGTGTTAATTCTAAAAGGTCTTGCAGGTCTTTATTAAACCATTCAACTTCAGCTTCTTCAGCGTTACTGGTTGAGAAATAGACTTGGATAACTGTGATATTGAATGGTTTGCCTTGGAGACGAACAGAGATCATTCTGTCGTTTTTGAGATTGCATCTAAGTACTGCATTTCGGACTCTTTTGTTGACCATGATGGCTACTCCATTTCTTCTGAGGGATTCTTGCCCACAGTAGTAGATATAATAGTCATCTGAGTTAAATTCACCCATTCCAGTCCATTTTAGTTCGCTGATTCCTGGAGTGTTGACGTTCACCCTTGCCATCTTTTGTTTGACCACTTCCAATTTGCCTTGATTCATGAACCTGACATTCCAGGTTCCTATGCAATGTTGCTCTTTACAGCATCGGACTTTGCTTCTATCACCAGTCACATCCACAGCTGGGTATTGTTTTTGCTTTGGCTCCATCCCTTCATTCTTTCTGGAGTTATTTCTCCACTGATCTCCAGTAGCATATTGGGCACCTACTGACCTGGGGAGTTCCTCTTTCAGTATCCTATCATTTTGCCTTTTCATACTGTTCATGGGGTTCTCAAGGCAAGAATACTGAAGTGGTTTGCCATTCCCTTCTCCACAGAGACACTTACTTGTAGCCAATCACAAACACACTTGAAGTTCAGATGAGCAAGCATTTCTTTCCTTTTCCTTTTGGGTTATTCTCCCATCCACTCATAGTTTAGCCTTGGAAGAAATCTAGAGAGTTCTCTTCCACTTGGTTTGCCCTCTTTGTAGGTGAACCCGGAAGACCTGTTACTTTTTCTGCCCTAGGAGGGTGATAGAGGCTAGCACCTCATCTATGGATGAGAATCTAAGCAAGCGGTTGGAAAATTACAAATTGTAGGGCAAATCCTCCTTACTGGCTGTTTTGCTACAGCTTGTGAGTTAAGAATGTGTTTTACATTTTGCTTGAGTGCTAAGTCACTTACCCACACCAGTGTTCTTGCTTGGAGAATCCCAGGGACGGGGGAGCCTGGTGGGCTGCCATCTCTGGGGTCGCACAGAGTCGGACACGACTGAAGTGACTTAGCTGCTGCTGCTGCTAAGTCGCTTCAGTCGTGTCCGACTCTATGCAACCCTATTGACTGTGGCCCACCAGTCTCCTCTGTCTGTGGGATTCTCCAGGTAAGAATACTGGAGTTGGTTGCCAGCCCTTGCATTTCAGTATGTTTCCTGCATTGTAGATGGGTTCTTTACCCCTAGTGCCACGTGGGAAGCCCAACTTGAGTAAAATAACCAAATGAAGAATAACACTAAGTGACATCGAAATTACACAAAATTCAAATTTCAGTATTCATAGTTTTACTGGAACACAGCCATGCTCATTCTTTTATGTATTTTCTATGGCCACTTTCATGATCTAAGGGCAGAGCTGACTATTTCAACAGAGGCCATATGGCCCACAAAGCTTAAAATATTCATGATCAGGCCCTTTTTGTATAAAGTTTACTGATTGCTGATTTAAGCAATAACTTTTCCTACTGATAGTAGCTGCCCCTGAGAGTAGAACTTTCAAGTGCGTCCACTGCCTAGGTTATGAGATCCCCTTCTTACATGGAATGGATCATTTAGAATACTTTTGGTTGCCAGGGACAGAATATGCTACCCAATGTGCCCTTTTGGTTGTGTGGAAGCTAGTTGCAGTATGGCTGCTCTAATGGTGCATTTGTGTTGACTTGAAAACTTTCTTTTGGATTAGAAATGTATTAACATTATCAAAACATTTTCAATTGATCTAGGCTTCCCTCCATCTCCTGATCTGCCTTCCAGTGGGTAAGCTTTATATCCTTTATTTCTTTTCCAGACTTCTCCTATTGGTAACTAAATGCCTATAATAGTTTCAGAATTGAAAGTCTCATTTTACACTGGTTCCTAACTTTTGTCATTTCATGGCAAACAGAAAATGTTATTTGTATAGCACATTGAGATAAACTAGAAAGATTTGTGAGGGTCTATATAGGGCTTGGTGAAAAGATGTATTATATATTTTTATAATTATGATATGGAAAATAAAAAATATTATGGAAGATACCAAATAAAAGACTTGTATAAAAGTTTTCATTCTAGTGAAATGAAAAGGTCAGTTTTCATCCCAATGCCAAAGAATATTTACCATACAATTGCACTCATTTCACATGCTAGCAGGATTATGCTCAAAATCCTTCAAGCTAGGCTTCAGCAGTATGTGAACTGAGAACTTCCAGATGTACAGCTGGATTTCGAAGAGGCAGAAGAACCAGAAATCAAATTACCAACATTCTTTGGGTCATGGTGAAAGCAAGGGAGTTCCAGAAAAATATCTACTTCTGCTTCATTGACTGTGCTAAAGCCTTTGATTATGTGGATCACAGCAAACTGTGGAGAATCTTAAAGAGACAGGAGTAACAGATCACCTTACTTGTCTCCTGAGAAACCTGAACACAAGTCAAAACATAACAGTTAGAACCTTACATGGAACAACTGACTGATTCAGAATCGGGAAGGCAATACGTCAAGGATGTATATTGTCATCCTGCTTATTAACTTAAATGCAGAGTACATCATGCAAAATGCTGGGGTGGATGAATCATAAGCTGGAATCAAAACTGCTGGGTGAAATATCTGCAACCTCAAATAGGCAGATGACATAATTCTAATGGCAGAAAGTGAAGAGGAACCAAAGAGCCTCTTGAGGAGGGTGAAAGAGGATAGTGGAAAAAAGCTGACTTAAAACTCAACTTAAAAAAAAAAAACTAAGATCATGGCATCTGATCCCATCACTTCATGGCAAATAGAAGGGGAAAAAGTGGAACCATGACAGATTTTATTTTCTTGGACTCCAAAATCATTCAGTCACATAATTAAAAGACATTTACTCCTTGAAAGGAAATCTGTGGCAAACCTAGACAGTGTATTAAAAAGCAGAGATGTCACTTCACTGACAAAGGTTCGTATATTCAAAGCTATGGTTTTCCCAGTAGGCGTGTATAGATATAAGAGTTGGTTCATAAAGAAGGTGGAATGCCAAGAAATGGATGCTTTAAATTGTGGTGCTGGAAAAGACTCTTGAGAGTTCGTTGGACTGCAAAGAGATCCAACCAGTCAACCCAAAGGAAATCAACCCTGATTATTCATTGGAAGGACTGATGCTGAAGCTCCAACACTTTGGCCATCTGATGCGAAGAGCTGACTTAATGGAAAAGACCCTGATGCTGGTAAAGATTGAAGGCAGAAGGAGAAGAGGGTGACAGAGGATGAGATGGTTGGATGGCATCACTGACTCAATGAACATGAATTTGAACAAGCTCTGGGACATAGTGGAGGTCAAAAATCCTGGCGTGCTACAGTCCATGGGATTGCAGAGTCAGACACAACTTAGCAACAGAACAACAACATGACTTATGTATGTATGTATGTATGTTAATGATTGCATCAAGGATTACAATATACCTCCTTAACTTGTCACAGTCTGCCTTCAATGAATATTATTCTACTTTACATAAATGTAAGAATCATAGAATAGTAAGCTTTCATTTATCTCCCTCCCATTATTTGTGTTTTTATTATATTACATTTTTACTTCTATACCTGTTATAAACATCACAGTACATTGCTACTTTTATTTTTATACAAATGTCTTTTTTTAAAAAAAGCCACTTTAATCATATAAGAAACAAATCGCCAGTCTAGGTTTGATGCAGGATACAGGATGCTTGGGGCTGGTGTACTGGGATGACCCAGAGGGATGGTGTGGGGAGGGAGGTGGGAGGGGGGTTCAGGATTGGGAACACGTGTACACCCATGGTGGATTCACGTTGATATATGGCAAAACCAATACAATATTGTAAAAAAAACACATAAATATAGAGAATAAATTCACATACTATAAAATTCACCCATATTAAGTACAGAGTTCATTGGTTTTTGGTACATTACAGTATTACTAAAAAAAAAATTGTGGTAAAACATATATAACAAAATTTGCCATTTTAACTTTTTAAATATACATTTCAGTGGCATTAATTACTTTAAAAATGTTATGCAATCCCTATTTCTGAAACTATTTTGTTATCCTGAACAGAAACTCTTTGGTTATTAAGCAGTAACTCCCTATACCCTGCTTCCCACAGCCCCTGGTAACTTCTAGTCTCTCTGTTTCTATGAATTTGCCTATTATCAGTATCTTATATAAGGGGAATTACACAATATCTGTCCTTTTGTGTCTGGCTTATCTGGCATAGCATAATGTTTTTAAGATTCATCTATGTTGTTATATATATGAGAATTTCATTGCCTTTTAAAGCTAAGTAATATTCCATTGTATGTATATATATATAATATTCCAATATATATATATATATAAAACACATTTTATTTATCCATCCATCTGTTGAAGGATTAATTATTTTTTAAGGAAATTAAGAAACAAAAAGAATTTGCTCCTTGTATACTTACCCTTTTTTAAAAAAAAAGTTTGTGGAACTTTATGTTTTTTTTATAAAAACTGAATTTTTTTCTGATATATTTCCTTTCATCCTGAAGAACGTCATTTTCATATTTCTAAATGCAACATGTATCTTCTGGAGACTAATTCTCTCAGACTGAATTTTTTTCTTCATTTTGGAAAAATGTTTTTGCAGTATATAAAGTCTATGTTCACAGTTTTTTCTTTGAGGCTTTAAAGATGTCATTCCATTGTCTTCTAGAGTCCATTGTTTCATGATAAGTCATAGTAATCTTTATTGTTTTTCTCTTATTTGTGATACATCTTTTTTCTAGCTGCTTATATTTTTTCCTCTTTCTCTTTGGTTTTTCAACAGTTTTCTGTGATATGAATAGGTATTGTTTTGTTTTATTCTGATTGGAGTCTGTAGAATTTATTGGATCTCTGGTTGATATGTTGGTTTTTTTAAAAAATCAAATTCGGAGAATTATATATTCATTATATTGTATCATTGTATTCCTCAAATATATTTCATTATATCACCCCATTTTCTTTCTTTTCATGACTCTAATAGCAAGTATATCGGACTACTTGGTATTGTCATTGAGGCTCCATTGATATTTTTCAGCTTTCCTTTTCTGTGTTTCAATTTGTAGTTTCTACTGCCTCATTTTCAAGTTCATCAGTCTTTCCCTCCGCAGTGACCATTATGCTAAAAATTCACGCAGTGAATTATTCATTTCAAATACTGTATTTTCTAGTTCTCCACTTTACATTGTTTTATCCAATAGTTTCTAATTATCTACTGAAATCATCCACAAGTTCACTTGTCATGTCAGTCTTTACCTTTAAATTCTTTTTTTTTTAACCTTTAAATTCTTGAACTTATTTGTAGTGGGTGTGTTAAAGTCCTTGTTGGCTAATTTTGGTATCTGTGTTATCCCTGGGTCTATTTCTGTTGCCTCCGCCCCATGCACTCATGGTGAGGACACATCTGTGACACAGCTACCTTTCAAAGTCCTGAACGGGAATCAAAGCACAAATAAACTTTCCTGGGATTTTCAAAATTTAAGTTAGATTTCATAACTCTCTGATCCCCTCTGATGCTCATGTCTAACTCGCTAGTCCTCTTTAACCCCTTTTCCAAACTTTCCTCCTTTATTTTGACTCAACTCAAAGTTTTTTTTTTTCCAGTCTGGAATGAAAGACCTCAGTTTCAAATTTGTGGTACCCAGGGATCTGTGGATGTACACTTAGAGGACAATAAGGATTTCTTTTTTTTTTTTTAAAGGACTCTGTGTTTTACATGAATTGAAGAACTCACACGGGTTTTACTTTATATTCTATAATAAGACGGGTTATCAAACTATAGATCATAATCTAAATCTGACCTATGGCTTGTTTTTGCATGGACCACCAGCTAAGAATGGATTTTACATTTTTAAATATTGTAAAAAGAATAAGAAAAAGATACGCAGCTGAGGTTTTGTGTGGCTCTTAAATCTAAAATATTTACTCTCTGGCTTTTTATAGAATATTTTGTCAAGCTCTGCGTAAAAGGCTGGAGGGGATAAGGAAGCCTCTCTCAAGTGCAACTGTGATTCCAAGTATTTTACTTTTTCTTGGGCTGAAAGAAGATGAGGTGGTACCACAGCCTGTTTTTATCTTTGCAGAGCCTTCAGTTATACCTTGATGTAAAGGGTGATTGTTTGGGCCTGTGGTAACACATCCCTTACTCTGCTGACATGAGCATGGAGACATGAACATCCTCACACGGGCCAGATGCAGCTGAAGGCTCAGTCTAAGTCCTCATGAGAACATCCTTCCAACTGATAAAGGTAGCTCAGAGCAGAGACATCTCTGAGCAGAACACAGCCGTCTTCAGGCAGAGCTCTTCTCTCTCTTCTGCTATTTGTGTGCTCTGAGGACTTATGTTAGTGAGGAAAGAGAATGTGAATATCATTTCTGTTGGGTGGTACTGTGAATCCTCTCCAGGCCTTTGGGAGGCCCCTGTGGGATGGTAGCATGCTTTCTGTTAGGTGCTGGTTGTGAACAGCGCCATTTATCATCTCTGTGACTTTTAGACTGTCAGCCTTCTTAGAGCAATAAGTAAGTGACTATGGGTCTCCAGAGTTTGGAAGTCTTCTCTTTTTGTGTAATGGCCTGGTGAAAAGGGGCTGAAATATAGCTTTCCTCCATAATTTATTTATCATCCTCCTGTTCCATATTTAAGTGCTATTATCAGGAAGTCATTCTTCTCAGAAATAATTTGAAAGAAAGTTGCTTACAAAGGCATCAAGCAAAGGGGACAACTTTTGAGGCTCAAAATGGGAAAGTGATTGAATTCCAGGTTATTTCTCCATTCTGTCTGTAGAAACTGGGGCATATAGATGGCAGAGGAAATAGGAAACTGCGGGTAAACATGCTGGAATGTACAGTGGGTAATGGATATTGAGGGATGATCTTGTCATGCATGCAAAACAGATACTTTTTGAGTTTAAATTTAATTAGCATTTGGAAATTAACAAGGCTGGAAGGAAGGGCAATGGGTTTTTAAGTGTTGGCGATGGATAGGTTTGGAGTGTATAGATAAATGAAGGTCTAATTTGTAATACATAATGAGCCAGGTGCCTATAAAATAACTTGTTTATCAAGTGGTTATCACAGAATAAAACAATGGAAACATCTGAGGCTAGAGAATGACTATTATTACAGTTTTTGGTTAAAATCAGTTCTGTAGATGGACATTCATTTGTATTGTTCAAATTGGGTAATGTAAATATTTCACTGTCTCTGTTTCTTCTTCAAGGAATGGGGCATGAAGATACCTTCTGGTCTTACATCTTTTGCACATTTACCTTAAGTAGTGTGTGTGTTGGGCTTCCCTGGTAGCTCTGCTGGTAAAGAATACGCCTGCAATGCAGGCAACCTGGGTTCGATCCCTGGGTTGGGAAGATCCCCTGGAGGAGGGCATGGCAACCCACTCCTGGATTCTTGCCTGGAGACTCCCTTGGACAGAGGAGTCCTGTGGGCTATAGTCGCAGAGTCAGACACAACTGAGCACAGCACAGTGTGTGTGTTGGGCCAGGATATGCTCCTGGAGGAGAGGGAAATGGAGTTCTGTACCATATCTTCTAGAATCTTTTAATGTTTAGAGCATTTGTTTTTTGATTATCTTTTTGGCAGAGGGCCTGAGAAATGAGCATATAGATTCTCCATCATTGCAGGAGATGAGAAAGCAGTGCTATTTCTTGAGGATTTAGTTAAGAGTTAAGTAGCTCAAGAGTTATGTGGGATACCCATGCAGACAGTGGCTCACACAAAGTGGGTGCATGGCTGTGACACAGCCCTATAGAATGGAACTCACTTCAAGGTTCAAGTACCAGCCTTGCAACTAACTGCTTTTCTCGCTCTCTTTCTCACTTTCTTTCAAAGTCATGTCTTGTGAGCTGGAGAGGAGTCATTTTGGGCAGAAGTGGAGGACCAGGCTGCAGTGTTTTTAATTTATGCTAGGATGAATTTGTGTTTCTGTTTTTCACTTTCTCTTCTTTCTTTCCAAGGAAATGCATTTTAGTATGTGTATCTTGGAGTGTGTGGGCAGTTCACACATTCTAAGGAAACCCAGGAACTCACCCAGGTCTTTAGGCTTGAGGAAAGGGACATAGAAGGCATCTTGTGTGGCCATTCTCAGACTTGAGGGCCTGAAAAATTCAGTTCCTAGGCCCCACTTCCGGAAATTCTGACTTAGTCATTCTGAGGACCTAGGAGTTTATGGTTAAAGAAAGCACCTTGGTGGGTTTCACTGGGCAACTGGGTTTGGGAACTTTGGAACCAGTTCCTCTCCAGCCTGTGAGTGGGAGCACACTTCAATCCTCCCAGTATGTGGAGACTATACATGTCAGATGACACATACAGTCGTAAATTTTGGCATCAGAACACTTTGCCGTCTTCGGGCCTTGGTGTCTCTTTGATCTTTTCAAAGCACAAACTCTTGCCTCCCTCTGCTTCCTGCCCCTGAGAGCCTTCCACATAACCCAGGTATTGGGGTTGGGAGTCGCCGGGAGACCCACTCTCTGGAACCGTGTTCCTGTAACATGCAGCTTATGAGAGGGAATATGAATAATCTAGACCAAGCTTTGCACAGGCAGCACCTTGTGAGCTTCCTGCACAGGGTCCTGCTATGCCCTAGGGAATCTGGAACATTCTTGCCAGCAGGAGGTGATGAGATCAGTGCACTGAAGTTTCCACCCTGGAAGAGGGGAAGCAGGAAGGTGACTGGAAAATGCTGGTTTACAATAAAATGTGTTGGACCATCACAGAACCCCAGAGAGAAATAAATTTAGTAACTTTGTTTTTATCATTGTTCCTAAATTTCCATAGTGGAGAATTAGGGACTAGTTTCCAAGGTGGGGATCCTTTGCAGCTTTTGTGTATTTTGAAGTGGGGTCTCTGGGGGCTCAGGATGCACTTGAGGGCAGGGCAGGGAGGAGACGTCACTGCCACTCAGGAGCACCCAGAATAAGAGCTGAAAGATTTCGATGTGTCTATGTGTGGTTAAAACCAGGGCAGGGAAGCAGTCCAACTCTTCACTGACAACTGTTTGTTTTGAGATAAATTTAAACAGGGCTGTTAAGAGAGTTTCACGTTTGTGCAAGTGCCTTTCATGAACAATAGTTTCCAACCATTTAATAATGACCTTGGCACTTTGAGCAGAACAGTACAATTCTGTCTGTCCCCAGCTTTGCAAAGAACACTTCCTGTTCTTAATCGCTTCTCCCATCTGGGAAGCACCAGGCTCTCTGGAAGACACCTGTTTTCTTGCCTGTTGTTTTCAAAGCTTGGATCCCTGGCTGGTCCTGAATAGTTGTGAGTGAGGTGATGCGGGCCGGAAGGTCAAGCTGCCTGTCCTGTGAAGCAGAAAATCACGAACTGTAGGTGAAAGATCCCCATCATCTCAGGGCACTGCTTGCAAATTCCCAAGTGAAGCTACACATGGTTCATAGAATTTTTTCTTAGTAAAGGTGACTTCTGTTCATTTTGAAGAAGAATTCATGGAGAAGGAGAAAAGAAAAATTTTGAAGAAGAAAATAAGAATTAAAAGAAAAAAGAAACATACACAAAGTTGCAGGAAAGAAAAAAAAAAACCTTGTTTAGTTTTTATGTCCTTAGGAGACCAGTGCCTATATTATAGAAGATTATCCTGTATATCCGTGAGTAGATTGCTTGGTACTTGGTAAAGACAATGATTCTTTTTTTTTTTTTGACAATGAGTCTTGTTTTTTTTTTTCCCTTTAGCATATAGTTCACTGGCTTTTTTTTTTCTTAATTTATTTTTAATTGGAGGATAATTGCTTTACAATGTCATGTTAGTTTTTGCCGTACTTAATTACACAAGGCATAGTTACACAAGGGCATAACTGTGTTTTTAGTAAAGTAAAGTAAAAAAAGAGTAAAAAGAGTCATAATTACATAGACATGTTTTTAGTAAAGGTTCCCATGTTCGTGGGCTCTGAGAACCCAGCATTATAAAGGCTGAGGTCAAGGATAGGGTGGTGTAGATAAATTTTTTGACTGTTTCCCAGTCCTTGTATAACAACAGGGGTTACTGAAGAAATGGCCTCAGGCAACTTTCAGCAGGGGCTTACTGGCTTTAGCAATCTTTCCTGGCAGCATAATGTACTTCCCAGCATTGGCAATTCCCATTGGGACAACTTTCCACAAGAGTCTGAGTGGCCTGTACCTCCCATTCCTCTATGAAGCCACCACGAACTTGGACACTGCAAATATCACTGTGATGTGGACTTGCCGGGTAGCAGAGAGATTGTGTAAGAAGTATCAATAGAGCGTAAAACTCAACCCCTGCCCTCAAGTACTGTACTGTCCACATGAGAATTCACCCATGGAAAAGGCTTAAGAATGTTTATTCAAGTATGTTGGAATTGATAAACTTTGAAACAAACAACAGCAGAGTCCAGGAGTGATTAGAATGTCATAGGGCTAATCAACAGAGATTTTAAAAAAGAGAGCTTAAAATTCAAAACCAGGTAATAGAATAATGATAATACTAATAATGAGCAGGTAACAACATAATAAAATACTATTATATTTTTCCAACACTCAAAGCTCATTTAGAAGTTGACCCCATTTGTTAGAGTACTTGTGAGACACTCATTATCCTCATGTTGTGGGCAAGGAAGTGGAGGCTCAGAAGAACTGGGCCTTTGTTTCTAGCATGTTCCACGCAGAACAATACAGAATTCTGATTGCAGGATGAAGCCTTGACCTGTCATAGGAGGCCAGGAGTTCACATCTCCCTCTGGCTTTCTTTAAGCTCCTTCTGAAGATAAGCTATTACATTAATTATGTCACCGTGTTAGTGTCTTTTTTGGAGGGAGAAGTGGTAAAAGTAATTTTTGTTGTTCAGTCACTAAGTTGTGTGTGATTCTTTTGTGACCCTATGGAATGTAACCTGCCAGGTTCCTCTGTCCGTGGGATTTTTCCAGACAAGAATACTGGAGTGAGTTGTCATTTCCTTCTCCAGGGGATCTTCCCCACCCAGAGATCAAATCTGTGTCTCCTAATTAGCAGGCAGATTCTTTACCATTGAGCCACCAGGGAAGCCTGTAATTTTTGGAGAGTTATAAAACAATAAGTTTGAAGTGATTTCATTTTTGCATATATACATGAAAAAATGATATATGCCAATTTGTTAGTAGTGGTTATTTCTGATATGTATAATTACAGGTTATCTTTACATTTTTTATCCTCTTGTAAATTATAGAAATGAGTATGTGTTGTTTTGTATTAAAGAAAAAAATCTCTAAAATAATAAATCAAAAGAAAAGATTCCAGGTTTAAAAAAAATTTCTAGTTTACTTTTAGGATGTTCTACCTGTTTTATTTTCATGAAATAAAATATTTTACTAAATACTAGAAAAGTCAATTTGTAATAATCAGTTTAATTTGTAACTTTTGTATATATGCATATTGTATATATTATTATGCTTTCTTTAATCAAGTCCTTTCTGTTAGATATCTACTTTTTCAACTAACTGTTATTGTAAGAAAAGCTAGAGCAAACACAATTGGCTAAAATGAATTAAAATCAAGTAGAAACATCCTGCCCCCTGCCTCCCCAATATTGAAAAAATAGTAAAAATTCCTTTCTGAAAAATTTTATTTGTTTCCAACCCAGTTATTTTTTTAAACAAGATTATGATCTTAACAAAGAATGGGAAGAAAATAACCTATGCCAAGTACTGCAGCCACTCACAAAGGAGTCTTTATTGTACTTTTTATTTTTGTATTTTAGTAGGTTTTAAAATCAGGAATGAATTATAGTTACAGTAGGAGAGACACAGTTCATTTTAGACTGATATTCTTATTTACTGTAAGGATGATCAAGCACAGTAGTAGATGATTTTACAGAATCTTTAAATAGCATAGATAAAGAAACATTTATGTATACAGGGGGCATGCATGCACGCTCAGTCACTTCAGTCATGTCTAACTCTTTGCGACTCTGTGAACTGTAGCCTGCCGGGCTCCTCTGTCCATGGGATTTCCTAGGCAAGAATACTGGAGTGGGTTGCCATTTCCTTCCCAGGGATCCTTCTGACCTAGGGATTGAATCCATGTCTCCTATGTCTCCTGCATTGGCAGGTGGACTCTTTACCACTAGTGTGTAGGGGGTAGGGTGAGGTAATACCTTACTGTTTATCTGCCTGAACATCCCTGGAAAGGATTGCAGCATTTCTTGCTGAGCGCTCCTGTAGGACAATGGAACAGTTGCATTCTCATCATAAAGATTATGAGAGCCAAATGTTCAAGGATAGTGACATTTTTTATTCAGAAAATATTGTGTTTCCACCACCTTGTTAAGGAAGTGGGGATGAGGAGGGCTTCAGAGATGAATAAAAAACCACCTCATATTTCCACCTCTCACAAGATATAGCATCTCCTAGATATCCTCTCGGTTCCTGCAGAGCTTTAGAAATTCCTTTATATAGCACTTAATTGCAATGATTTGTTCAGGGTTTCATCCCATCTGGTGGATGGTGAAGTTCCCTATGGGAGTACCTAGAAAATGTTTTTTGTTTATTACGAATGAATGAATGAGCAATGTCATAAAGAGCAGAATGACTCAGTTGTATAATGAGTGGAGAACAAGGAAGGAAAAGGTCAAGGGGAATGGTTTCATGGAGATGAAATGATGGCTCTATGACTCTATGAGACATTTGCTACATCTGTCCTGTACTTAGCTTCTGTCCCTGAGATAACCACCCTGCTTGTCCTGTGCTCTCAGCAGTAAGGCTGCATCTAAGATTTGGTGGAAATCTTCAGTGCAAGTCCTACACAGAGGTTGGAATCATTTTTAAAGAGAGGATATCCTGAAAAGTTGAAAATGTAATGAATAGGTAACTGGGAAAGTTGAGTTGGTGACAGACAAGCTGCTAGATCTCTATCTCCTGATCTAATATTAAAATACAAGTCTTCATTAACCCTATTCCTCCAAGACTTGACTCCTTCTCCCTTTTCTTCCAGAAAACAAACTGGTATTTCTTGTTTCTTTCACAAAACAAATGCAAAAATTGTTAAGGAACAAAAATGCACCATTTATATCAAGACTCTGGTCACAAAGTTGGCAGCTGTGCCTTGATCCCTGTCCCCTGCTTTTTCTACGATAGTAGAAATCCAGATTTGTCGCTTGGAACATGGACTATCACCACCTCCTCCCCAAGACTATACCTCTTAGCTTTACTTACAGCTATGGAACTCATATTAGCTGAGTTCTGGCTGGTGGATGTTAGAAGTGGTGAGTACAGTTTAAGAGGCTGCATGCTTATCTTCCTGTTGGCAGCCTTTTTGGGCCACGAAGTCACCTTGGGAATGGGAGCCACCTGCAGTGGAAAAGCAAGATAAGGGAAACCTGAATGTAAAGAAGCCCTGAAAGTGAAGGAGGTTTCTGAACGTGAAGAAGCCCTATTCCAGCCACTGACTAACCAACTCTATACCTTTTGAAAGAGAGAGAAACCCAATTTAAGCTATAGTTGTTTTGGATTATTCTGTTATAGCAGAACCTAATTCTGACTAATACAGCAACTGTGAGCTGAGGGGATTATTTTGCTAATTTACTTCAACTCTGTCTCTGAGGACTTAGCACATGTGTTCCCTGAGGCCAGCACTTTTGCTGGGAGCTCAACTGATAATGTAGTGAGAACTGGAGGCCAGAGCTCTGACCAGAAGTGTGTGGCTCAGAATATAGTGAAGTCTTGGTCAGGGAGGAACATAACACTGGGGAAAGAGCGTGGGCTTGGGGTCAGAAAGACTTGAGTTAAAACCCTGAATCTATCATTTACTATTTGTGTCATTTGAAATTCAGTTTCTGTGGTTGTCAGGATTAATCAGATATACTGAGAATAAATAAGTAACTGATACTTAATAGGCTCTAAAAATGTAACTATTATTATTAAAATACATTAAGTATTAGTAGGACTTTACATATACAAGGCTTGTAAAACTCTTTCTTTTATAATTAATGGCAAGGCATTGATTCATGCTATCCAAATGAACTCTCATAGGTAGAAATATAAGAGCTGTAAACAAAATCTCCTGGTGGAAAAATTTTAGATATATGATATTTTTGTCAACACCAGGTATAAAGGGATGACTTCTCCTGTGTATGAGAACAAAAACAGATATCATTGAATAAGACTTTGAATAACTGCTTTGGGTCTGGATTCCTAGTCTCGGAAAACAGAATCACAGAGGCTAATTTTAGTAGGAAGGAACTTGTTACAGCAGTGGATTCTGGGAAGACTAGAGAACTGAGGTTGGAAGATAACCAGCCAGGAGGAGCATAGTCTGGAGAAGCTCCAGCCACAGCAGGTGAGGGGCCTTGTGAAGACCCACTGGAACCCCTGCCCACTGCTTGGCATCTGTGAACTGGGGAGGGGAGAGTGGAACCTCAGCCATAGCCACCATAGAAGAACAGAGCCTCGGCAGACACAAGGGCCTTTCTTCTAGGATCACCACCACCCATATGGCCCCCTTAGGCCCTTAGAGTCTACAGGATGCTTGGGAGAGCCTACATCGCACATAACATGCTACGTGCACAGGAGGGAAATGTAACTTTGAGGCTTTTTGGACCATAGGCCTGGATGGTGTCATAGCCTGTGCTGCCCCAGAAAGCAGGGCCTAGATGAGGGCTTGGATGTGGGACGTTTATTTTGGGAAGGGATCATGGGGAATAGAAATGGGGGATTTAGAAGAGATTTAGTTCAGAGATGATGACATAAGTTGATTGACTTATTTTTCAAGTAAAATAGTTAAGCCAAGTATTCCCAAACTGGCCACCCCAAAATAACCCCAAAATAAGGGTTAATATCTGGTGAACATCATTCCAGGCTTCTGTTTGTGCTGGTAAAATGATGGGTGGATAGGCATATTTTTGCTTGAATGCATCACATTTATTTTTCCCATTGAACTTAACATTGTTTCATTCTTTTTTGGGGAGTCCTATAATTGGAGAAGGAAATGGCAACCCACTCCAGTGTTCTTGCCCGGAGAATCCCAGGGATGGGGGAACCTGGTGGGCTGCCGTCTATGGGGTCGCACAGAGTTGGATATGACTGAAGTGACTTAACTTAGCTTAAATTGCTTTACAACCTGAGTTGGTTTCTGCTGTACAATGAAGTGAATCAGCTATGTGTATACATAACATCTCCTCCCTCTTGGACTTCCACCCCTGTAAGTCACCACAGAGCATTGAACTGAGCTCCCTGTGCTATACTGCAGGTTCCCACAGGTTATCTGTCTTACACATGCTAGTGCATTTAGATGCCATAAATTTAAATCAACAAGTTCAACTCTTCTCATCATCAATTAAAAAACAGACTCACAAGCTGTATACAATTCAGTATGGAAATAAATTCACAGGAGTGGTGAGGATTCACTGTAAAAGTCTTATGTGCCTCAGGTTGGAGATAAAACTGATGCAGTTAGGGGGCAATTGGAGTATGTTATGAGAGACTATAGGACCTGAGAAAGAACCAGTGACTGTGAGAAGAGAAGTGAAAGAATTGTGGCACGTGATATCTAACTGATAGGATTTGATGGCCAATGGCTTATAGAAAGGGAGGACAGTTTAAGATGGTAGCCTTGGTGATTGGGAGATTGGTAATGTCCTCCACTGAGGTCAAGAATCCTGGAGAAAGGGTAGGTTCCGGCTGGGGATGGAGGGGTGGTGGCTCATTTTGCGTATGCTGAACTGGGGGTGAGGGGCTGTGGCAGTGTATATAGTATGTGGGTCTGGAGTCAGGAGAGAGGGTGTGGCTGGGGTTATGGATTAATAACCTTAAGCGTTTAGGGGAAGGTAAGGGAAAAGGAACTTGCAGAGGAGACAAAGAAGCCCCACATACTCCTGTCAGATCAGACAGGTTTGTCATTTTCTCCTGTGTTTCTTGCAATAGATCTTAGACATGCAACCTCCTTCTTCTCCTGGGTGCTGGCATGGCCAATTCTGACTCCCCAGAGGTTCTGTCCCCAGAGGGAGGTGGTGTCCCCAGCTTCTTGTAATTCCTCTTCAGATCCCTGAAGGCAACCAACTAGATCCTCTTAGTTACCTGTCTATTTATTTTTGAAATACCTTTTACTCCTAATCACTACTGCTTAGTATAATAGGAATAATAAATTTACAAACCCATAGGATTTAGAGAATCTTAAAAAATTCATATGGTTTCGATTCCCAATCTGTGTTCCTCACTCCCTTGCTGAGATAGTAACTAGAATTCCCTTTGATCCCTGCTTTCTGCTTTCATCCCTGAAAAATGAGAATATTAACCCTTCTCTCTCCTTCTGAGTCACTCTTCTCTGGGAAAGGACTCCATCATGACCTGCTTTCTGGCAAAGGCTCAGGATGCAAGCTGGACAGAAAGATATGTGTGTCTCTTATTCCCACCTGGGAAATTTTAGGTTCAAGAACCTCCCGATCATTTATATCCTCTTGGCTTCTGTAGGAATAGGACTCTCTGAGTGGTGTTGCCCAAGACGAAAATCAAAGGGCCTTCAGGAAAAGAGGTAACTGTCAGCTGTTCAAGTGCTATGTGGGGGTTGATGAAGGTGAAGACTGGGAAGAGGCCATTAAAACTGGCAGCCATGTGATGACTGGGGATTTCTATAGAGTGATGAGGTTAGGCATCTGATCCAGCAGGTACATTTCAGTAAGTTCATACTTGTTAGAATAAACTAAATCTTTGAAAAGCAGTTTGTGCCCAAGATCCTATTGATGATAAACCTCTAGTAATAAAATATCTCAGGAATTCCCTGGCAGTCCAGTGGTTAGGACTCAACGCTTTCACTGCTAAGGGCCTGGGTTTGGTCCCTGGTCAGGGAACAGAGATTCTGAAAGCCATGTCATGTGGGGTAGCCAAAACAAAACAAACAAGCAAAAAAACACCCTCAATGTCCACGAGCAAAAAGCATTGTGTATGTGTGTGGTGTGTGCGTAAGAATAGGAACAGATCTGAACTAGATCACCATTTTGTAATCACCAGGGGCAAAAGAGAATCTGTGAGATCTCAGAGGAAATATTTAGAAAGTGTTTGAGGCACAAAAATGTGTATATTGAAATGGTGATATTACTTGTGCTGGCATATTTGGAAGCAAAGGGCTTTTCTTCTTTAGCAGGTGATTGCTGTATGTGTGATGAAGCCCTCTTTACCATTGTAAGTTTCCGTTTTTATAAGGATATCATCATTGTGCAAATTGCCTGCTGAACAAATCATAATGTATACCAGATTTCACCTAAATCTACCTTCCAAATATCTGACAAGCGGTCATTGGTATTTTATGTACCTCACTGAATGAACACTGTAGGCTGTTTTTTTTTTTAAAGAAAAATTTTGATTTGTTCAAATGTTCAAAAGAAAGTGGTAAAGCCCTTAAAATAAATAGTTTAAAAGCAGTTGGATATTTACTGGAGAAACTTTAAACGGTTCAATGGAAAATTATCTTAATATGAAAGGCAAGGAGATGTGCTGGGAGGTGAGGAGGAGCGAGACACAGAGGGAGAATTAGAATTCCTAGGGGCACTCAGATTGTGTACCTGCCCTGGCATCTAGGGAGGCTCTCTCTTTGCATCTTTCCAGTGGTGGCGTTCTCTCCACTATTCCAGGTGAAATCATTCTAAACACTACCCTCCCTTCCTGCCTCCTGTCCTTCATTTAGACTCTTCCCTGTGGAGAAATAAGAAATCAAGAGGAAGAAAATGGTCAGGTCTGGAAGCTTAGGAAAAGGCCAATAAAACCCCAAAGAATTAAACATGGTGCCTTAAAGCAGATGTTAGAGTAGGAAATACTTAGGGTAAAGGAGAAGCATTAAGAGACAATTATTACCTTCTCTCCATAAGTTGTAAATGACTATTTATGGGATTTCACACTACTTTGAAGCCCTAATCTGCAGAGCAAGCTGAACCTGACAGAAGAGGCAGAGTATATATAGATCTGAGTCTTTGATGCCCAAAATGTAAATTTGTAAATAGTCCTCAAAAGAGAAAGTTGTAAGATTAGTAATTGACTTTGATTTCCCTTTTCTATCCTCCCTCCTTTCCTTCCTTCCATCTTTCTCTTCTTGTGTGTGTGTGTTAGTTGTTAGTTGTGTCTGACTCTTTGTGAATCCAGGCTCCTCTGTCTATGGAATCCTCCAGGCAAGAATACTGGAGAAGGTGGCCATTCCTTCTCCAGAAAATCTTCCTGACCCAGGGGTTGAATCTGGGTCCTCCAATGTTGCGGGCAGATTCTTTACCATCTGAGCCACCAGGGAAGCCCTTTCCCTTCTCTCATTAGGTATTCATTGCACATTTACTGGATGTCAGGCCTTCTTGGCACTGAGAGCATAGAGATGGTTGTGTTTGAGGCCCCACAATTACCCCCACATCCTGCTATTAATTGTATCAGTATAGAGAGAAGCACAGATTGTTATAGTGACTCAGAGGAGGGTCATCTGATTCAGAAATGAATGATGCGAGGCATGACTCAAGGTGGGATCTGGGTTGAGTAGTTGTAGGAGTGATGAAGAATAGGTAATGTGATATTTAGGAAGTAGAAATGGAGAAGGGGGATAAAAGACAAGAAAGAGTTTGAGATGGTTCCCAGGTTCCTGGTTTGTACCTCTGGATAGATGAACACAATGGGAGAAATAGTTTGAAGAAAAAAAATATTTAATTTAGTGTCATGGATACTGAGTTCAGGACATAATGACGTTTCAGTGCCTGTTAAATATTTTATATTGTAGTCTGAATGCAATCTAGTACAGGTGAATGCCTGATCTAAATGTGTTTCTGGGAGCTTCCCTGGTGGTCTGGGGGTTAAGAATCTGCCTTGCAATTTAACACACAATGGTTCAATCCCTGATCTGAGAAGATCCCACATGCCAAGGGGCAACTAAGCCTCAGTGCCACAACTACTGAGCCACATACCTAGAGTCTGTTCTCCATAATTAGGGAAGCCACAACAGTGAGAAGCCAATGCATCTCAACTAGGGAGTAGCTAACATGCAGCAAGAAAATAAATAAGAAAAAAAAATGTCTTTGGGCATATACTATAAAATTTATTATTATGAAAAAATTATTTGGAGACAGAATAAGTCTCTCTATCTGTCCCCTTTATCCTTTTTATTCCTTCCAATCCTCAGCCAGATGCAGAGAGAATCTTAAAGCATGATAAAGCATCAAACTGTGCTATGAGAGGTGGTCGCTATAGAAATAGGTTTGTGGGAGCCTTTGGAAGATTCTGAAAACCCAGACCTCCTCCTATGAAAGATTGTAGGGAGGTGCCTACTTCAGAGAGAGGCAGCAACAGTCCAAGCAATGTAGAGGTGATGCTAGCAGAGTGGAGTTGGGACCCTGACAGAGGACAGAGGAGTAGAGGACTGGAGATCAGGCAAAAAATACATCCTCTGTGTTCAGAGAAAAACATCCAAGATAGACTTGCCTACCAACTGGAAGGCAAGCTGAAGAGAAAAGAGATGCATTATCTTCTAGCCTCTGTGATCAACTAGTAGATGGTCTTATTTCTGGTATTGAGTTAGTCTTTTTATCTAACCAGATGCTTTGGAGCTTAAGGCAAGATAATTCTAATAGATAATACTAAGAGTGTCATTTATTAGTGCATTTCCAAGCACTATGCTAATTGTTTTATATGCATTACCACATTTGATCCTAACAATAACTTTATGGCAAAGGTGGTGTTACTCCCATTTTTCAGATGAGGAACTGGAGGCTTAGAGAGTAGTTTGGAGGAGGGAAAATGATCAGTGAGTGATAGAACTAGGAATTTAAATGCATAGTTCACATCTTTAACCACAATGCTCTACTGGAGGTCCTCATGATAGAGTGGCCCAAGGGGAGCAGGTGAAGGAACTAGAGCATAAGTTTGAACACAGGGGCTTGGAAATGGTGGTCTTCAAAAGGCGAGTGGGAAAATAGAGTCCCCAGAGGAGACTGAGGTACGGCCACAGAAGGGAAAGGAAAGTCAGAAAGGAGAATCGTCATGACACCCAGAAGAATGGAATTTTTACTTAGGAGGGAAAACTTGGTATCCAATACTGCAGCGAGGTCAAGCAAGGCAAACACAGAAATGTATCCATTGAAGTTGACAATCTGATGGTCATTGGCAGTGGTGATCTTAGCCAAAGCCAGGTTGGGGCAGGCAAGGAGAGATTGCAAAGAGAGCAGATAGAACCAGAAAGAGCTGATGACTCCTTGTGGAGTTTGGCTATGAGTGGAGGAAGGAAAGGACAGGGAAATGTGAAGTGAGAGTCTATTGTTTTTTAGAATGAAGATGAAGAGACTTGTGAATTGACTGTTTACAGGCTGATTGAGTAAATCCAAATCGGGTAAGGCTGTATATTGTCACCCTGCTTATTTAACTTATATGCAGAGTACATCATGCGAAATGCTGGGCTAGATGAAGCACAAGCTGGAACTGAGATTGCTGGGAGAAATATCAATAACCTCAGATAAGCAGATGACACCACCCTTATGGCAGAAAGCGAAGAACTAGAGAGCCTCTTGAAGAAAGTGAAAGAGGAGAGTGAAAAAATTGACTTAAAGCTCAACTTTCAGAAAACAAAGATCATGGCATCTGGTCCCATCACTTCATGGCAAATAGATTGGAGAAACAGTGGAAACAGTGAGAGACTTTATTTTCTTGGGCTCCAAAATCACTGCAGATGGTGACTGCAGCCATGAAATTAAAAGACAGTTGCTCCTTAGAAGAAAAGCTATGACCAACCTAGACAGCATATTAAAAAGCAGAAACTTTACTTTGCCAATAAAGTCCGTCTACTCAAAGCTATGGTTTTTCCTGTGGTCATGTAAGGATGTGAGAGTTGGACTATAAAGAAAGCTGAGCACCAAAGAATTGATGTTTTTGAACTGTGGTGTTGGAGAAGACTCTTGAGAGTTCATTGGACTGCAAGGAGATCCAACCAGTCCATCCTAAAGGAAATCAGTCCTGAATATTCATAGGAAGGACTGATGCTGAAGCTGAAACTCCAATACTTTGGCCATCTGATGTGAAGAACTGACTCATTGGAAAAGACCCTGATGCTGGGAGAGATATAAGGCGGGAGGGAGGAGAAGGGGACAACAGAGGATGGGATGGTTGGATCATCCAACCATGGACATGAGTTTATGTAGGCTCCGGGAGTTGGTGATGGACAGGGAAGCCTGGCGTGCTGCAGTCCTTGGGGTTGCAAAGAGTTGGACACAACTGAGTGACTGAGCTGAACTGAGTAAAGAGAGATTGATGGCATAGGATAGAGAAAGGATGATGGGGGTAGAAGGAGAGAGAGAGAGAGAGACAGAGACAGAGACAGAGACAGAGAAGAGCTCAAGAACACAGATTGTAAGTCCCAGAGCAGAGAAGGATTAGCTTCAAATAAAGACAGGATTCCTCCATCGCTGAAACAGAAGGGTGAAGGCAAGTTCTTAGATGGTCAAGGAGGAATGTGAGGCTTCATGCCTTCTGGTGTCTTCTAGTTGCTCTGTAGAAAAGGAGGTAAGGCCATCTGTTAAAAGTGAGGGTATAGGAGATGGGGTTGGAGTAGGTTGAAGAAAACGTGAAAATTTGTTAGATAAAGATGGAGATCATGGATTTTAGTAGCAGCTCAGATGTGGGACTCATCTCTTGTCATTAGAGATGGGTTGTTTCAAATTTTCACTGTCATAAACAGAACAGAGAAGGACTGCTTCACTAAGAATGAACTTTAACTTTTTTAAGGTAAAAGAAACCCCTTCAATAATTCTCAAGAAAGAGATCTATGGAGAGTAGCTTGTAAGTTAGTAATACATCAAAAATTACTAACTGGTGTCAGTATTTTCTAATCAAAATTTTATATCAACTAAACTCTTTCACAATGATTAATTTGCTTTTAGCCAAAGTACTTTTGACTAAGCTACTTTCTACCAAATAAACTTTTGGTTAAGTCATTTGCAATTGGGTTTTATAAGACAGATGCAAAGCCTGGACAAGTAAACAAGAGAGCTTCTGGCTGAGCATACATCTCTCCCTCAGATTTCATTTTTCAAGCCATAACATTTTTTTTTTTGGTGTGAGACAGAAGACTTTTGAACCCTGAATATTCATTGGAAGGACTGATACTGAAACTGAAGCCTCAATATTTTGGTCTCCTGATGTGAACAGCCAAATCATTGGAAAAGACCCTGATGCTGGGAAAGATTGAAGACAGGAGGAGAAGAGGATAACAGAGGATGAGATGGTTGGATGGCATCACCAACTCAATGGACGTGAGTTTGAGCAGATCTGGGAGATGGTCAAGGACAGGGAGGCCTGGTGTGCTGCAGTCCATGGGGTTGCAAAGAGTAGGACATGACTGAGTGACTGAATGACAAGAAGAAGACTTTTGATAGTTGGAAAGCTCAAGGTAGCTCTTTAGGTAACTATTTCTTATTTAGAAGCAGAAGTGCCCATTTACCCATTCAAATAGCTCAGAGAGCATCACCAGCATCACACAATTATTGATTGTTCTGATTTCTAGAAATCTCTCAGAGCTACCAAACTCAGTTTGACAAATACTATTATAAATAACTTACCTACATCATAAAAAAATGAGAGGCAACAAAAGCATAATCACAAATGATACTAAAACACTAAATTTTATTATTTTTTCTAACTCTTTTAAAGAAATTTTTATTTTGAATGGAGGCTAATTACTTTACAATATTGTGGTGGTTTTTGCCATACATTCACATGAATAAGCCATGGGTGTACATGTGTTCCCCATCCTGACCCTCCCTCCCACCTCCCTCCCCATCCCAACCCTCAGGGTCATCCCAGTGCACCAGCCCTGAGCACTCTGTCTCATGCATTGAACCTGGACTGGTGATCTGTTTCACATATGATAATATACATGTTTCAATGCTATTCTCTCAAATCATCCCACCCTTGCCTTCTCCCACAAAGTCTAAAAGTCTGTTCTTTACATCTGTGTCTCTTTTGCTGTCTCACATATAGGGTCATTGTTAACCATCTTTCTAAATTCCATATATATGCATTAATATACTGTATTGGTATTTTTCTTTCTGACATACTTCGCTCTGTGTAATAGGCTTCAGTTTCATCCAGCTCATTAGAACTGATTCAAATGCATTCATTTTAAGAGCTGAGTAATATTCCATTGTGTTTATGTACGACAGCTTTCTTACCTATTCGTCTGCCAATGGACATCTAGGTTGCTTCCGTGTCCTGGCTATTATAAACAGTGCTGTGATGAACATTGGGGTACATGTGTCTCTTTCAATTCCGGTTTACTCAGTGTGTATCCCAGCAGTGGGATTGCTGGGTCATATGGCAGTTCTATTTCCAGTTTTCTAAGGAATCTCCACACTGTTCTTCAGAGTGGCTGTATTAGTTTACATTCCCACCAACAGTGTAAGAGGGTTCCTTTTTCTCCTCACCCTCTCCAGCATTATTGTAAAACACATAATTTTAGTAAACATCATGAACTTCCAAAGTAGCAGTTGTTCAAGTAAGAGTCTACATTAAAAAAAATTTTTAAAAAGGAAGGTGGATAAGTTAGTCAAGTAACAATCGTATAAAATTTTCTGTTCTTTAAAAATTTATTATATGAGCCCGGTTAGTTTAGAATTTATTTCCTTTCACTTCTCCCACTCCAAAATAGCAGAAAAATGATAAGAAACAGAAACAAGATACAAATTCATAATCCATGCATAAAGGGGAAAAAAAAGAGTTAAGCCCTAGTTCACACTGCAATCTAGGATGGTGCATAAAGTCCAAAATTAAGTACAAGATCTTAAGGAAGTCTCTCTCCTTCCCACCAAGAAGCAACACTTGGCTCTTGTTGTCAACTTCTACCTCAGTTCAGATCAAGTGTCCCTCCCTATAGTCATCTAGTTTTGATTTGAACTAAACCCAATAACAGAAGCAGAAGATATTAAGAAGAAGTGGCAAGAATACACAGAAGAACCGTACAAAAAATCTTCAGGACCCAGATAATCACGATGGTGTGATCACTCACCTAGAGCCAGACATCCTGGAATGTGAAGTCAAGTGAGCCTTAGGAAGCATCATTATGAGCAAAGCTAGTGGAGGTGATTGAATTCCAGTTTAGTTATTTCAAATCCTAAAATATGATGCTGTGAAAGTGCTGCATTTAATATGCCAGCAAATTTGGAAAACTCAGCAGTGGCCACGGACTGGAAAAGGTCAGTTTTCATTCCAATCCCAAAGAAAGGCAATGCCAAAGAATGTTCAAACTACCACACAATTGCACTCATCTCACATGCTAGTCAAGTAATGCTCAAAATTCTCCAAGCCAGGTTTTGCAATACATGAACCACGAACTTCCAGATGTTCCAGCTGTTTTAGAAAAGGCAGAGGAACCAGAAATCAAATTGCCAGCATCCACTGAATCATTGAAAAAGCAAGAGAGTTCCAGAAAAACATCTATTTCTGCTTTATTGATTACACCAAAACCTTTGACTGTGTAGATCATAACAAACTGTGGAAAATTCTGAAAGAGATGGGAATACCAGACCACCTGACCTCCTTCCTGAGAAATCTGTATGCAGGTCAGGAAGCAACAGTTAGAACTGGACATGGAACAACAGACTGGTTCCATATCAGGAAAGGAGTACATCAAGTCTGTTTATTGTCACCCTGCTTATTTAACTTATATCTAGAGTACATCATACAAAATGCTGGGCTGCAAGAAGTACAAGCTGGAATCAAGATTGCTGGGAGAAATATCAATAACCTCAGTTATGCAGATGACACCACTCTTATGGCAGAAAGTGAATAATAACTAAAGAGCCTCTTGCTGAAAGTGAAAGAAGAGAGTGCAAAAGTTGGCTTCAAATTCAACATTCAGAAAACTAAGAACATGGTATCTGGTCCCATTACTTCATGGCAAATAGATGGGAAAACAGTGGAAACAGTGGCTGACTTTATATTTTAGGCTCCAAAATCACTGCAGGTGGTGACTGCAGTTATGAAATTAAAAGACACTTATTCCTTGGAAGGAAAGTTATGACCAACCTAGTTCAGTTCAGTTCAGTTGTTCAGTCGTATCTGATTCTTTGCAACCCCATGAACTGCAGCACGTCAGGCCTCCCTGTTCATCAGCAACTCCCAGAGTCCACCCAAACCCATGTTCATTGAGTTGGTGATATCATCCAACCATCATATCCTCTGTCATCCCCTTCTCCTCCTGCCCTCAATCTTTCCCAGCATCAGGTCTTTTCAAATGAGTCAGTTCTTTGCATCAGGTGGCCAAAATATTGGAGTTTCAGCTTCAACATCAGTCCTTCCAATGAACACCCAGGACTGATCTCCTTTAGGATGGACAACCTAGACAGCATATTCAAAAGCAGAGACATTATTTGGCTAACAAAGGTCCATCTAGTCAAGGCTATGGTTTTTTCCAGTAGTCAGGTATGGATGTGAGAATTGAATTATAAAGAAAGCTGAGTGCTGAAGAATTGATGCTTTTGAACTGTGGTGGTGGAGAAGACTCTTGAGAGTCCCTTGGACTGCAAGGAGATTTCACCAGTCCATCCTAAAGGAAATCAGTCCTGAATATTCATTGGAACGACTGATGCTGAAGCTGAAGCTCCAATACTTTGGCCACCTGATGCGAAGAGCTGACTCATTTGAAAAGAACCCAGATGCTGGGAAAGATTGAAGGCAGGAGGAGAAGGGGACGACAGAGGATGAGATGGTTGGATGGCATCACTGACTCAATGGACATGAGTTTGAGTAAACTCCAGGAGTTTGTGATGGACAGGGAAGCCTGGCATGCTGCAGTCCATGGGGTCACAAAGAGTGACATGACTGAGCAACTGAACTGAGCTAAAACTCCCCCAAATTAAAAAGAAAACAAAACCTTTCTCTACCTGTCCTCTGCCTCTTGAGATTTTTGAGTTATCTATGGATTTGTTTTTCTCAAATTCGAAGTCATTTGTCCCTTGTTGGAGAGATTCAGAAGCCACCCTGTTTACCCAGTTACAACATTGCCCACGCAGGAAGATTTCTAGAATTACCCAAACGTGCACCATGCTAGGCTGGGCTCTGTGGGAACCAATGCTGGGGCGTAGAGACTCCAGAATGATGGGAACCAAGAAAGAAATGGCTGAAGTCTTGCTGGCTCATACTTTGATATCCTTCCAAGGGCTTCCCTGATGACTCAGCAGGTAAAGAATCTGTCTGCAATGCAGAAGACATGAGTTTGATCCTTAGGTCAGTAAGATCCTCTGGAGGCAGAAATGGCAACCCACTCCAGTATTCTTGTCTGAGAAATCCCATGGACAGAGGAGCCTGGTGGGCTACAGTCCAAAGGGTCACACAGAGTCATACATGACTGAATAAGCTGCACGTATCCTTCAAAAAGCTTCCTTTAGCATTTGAAAGCAGGATATACAATTTCCACCACTGCTTAAAATTTATGTAAAGGTTTTATGATGGAAATTTCTGGCAGGAGGAGAAGGGGACGACAGAGGATGAGATGGTTGGATGGCATCACTGACTCAATGGACATGAGTTTGAGTAAACTCCAGGAGTTTGTGATGGACAGGGAAGCCTGGCATGCTGCAGTCCATGGGGTCACAAAGAGTGACATGACTGAGCAACTGAACTGAGCTAAAACTCCCCCAAATTAAAAAGAAAACAAAACCTTTCTCTACCTGTCCTCTGCCTCTTGAGATTTTTGAGTTATCTATGGATTTGTTTTTCTCAAATTCGAAGTCATTTGTCCCTTGTTGGAGAGATTCAGAAGCCACCCTGTTTACCCAGTTACAACATTGCCCACGCAGGAAGATTTCTAGAATTACCCAAACGTGCACCATGCTAGGCTGGGCTCTGTGGGAACCAATGCTGGGGCGTAGAGACTCCAGAATGATGGGAACCAAGAAAGAAATGGCTGAAGTCTTGCTGGCTCATACTTTGATATCCTTCCAAGGGCTTCCCTGATGACTCAGCAGGTAAAGAATCTGTCTGCAATGCAGAAGACATGAGTTTGATCCTTAGGTCAGTAAGATCCTCTGGAGGCAGAAATGGCAACCCACTCCAGTATTCTTGTCTGAGAAATCCCATGGACAGAGGAGCCTGGTGGGCTACAGTCCAAAGGGTCACACAGAGTCATACATGACTGAATAAGCTTGCACGTATCCTTCAAAAAGCTTCCTTTAGCATTTGAAAGCAGGATATACAATTTCCACCACTGCTTAAAATTTATGTAAAGGTTTTATGATGGAAATTTCTTCTCTATGCTTGTACACATTCCTTTATTTAAAGGACATATTCTAAACATTTAGAAATTGTTTTGTTTCAAAGTCAAAGAATGTGTGACAATTATAGCTTTTATGTCCATGTTTAATACCTGAAGGAAGAGTCCAGATAAATTTCTTTAACAACAGTTTTTATTTAAAGTTATTACTCTGACTTGATCAGCTCCTACTTGCTTCTTGGCAATGTCTGCCTCTAAGTCCTATCCAGAAATTCCTATTTGAAGGCCACACCTTTTTGAGGAGGTAAATTTTCAATAATGTTTCATTGCTATAGTTCATTACCACAGATTTTCCCTCTAATATTTGCTATTCTTGAGTAACTGTGCCAATGAAGTATCACTTGTAGTATCACTCTCAGAATACCATGAGATTATATGTATTGGACTCTACTGATCACAGGGCTCTTTAGTGATAAAGCTAACTAGTCAGTGGGCCTCAGCTCAACCTTGTACATCATGAATTCAAGAAAGCATTTGAAATACGTTTCTCCCCAGCAAGGGTATGAAGTCAGAGTGAGATTGATTTTACATTGTCTACCTTAATTTTTTCTCCATTGAGTATAAACTGGCCATCAATCTCAAGTGATGATTTTCTTATAAAAAATTCTTCAAAGTAATTTGAGAGTCTTCATAGTGGTTCCTCATTATTTAATCAATATTTGACAGAGTTATAGGACAAACTCAATATTCAACAAGTACCAAAAATTATTATGTGCCAGGAATTAAACTAGTCTTTGAGACAGAGACAAACAAGATAAGATTCTTGCCCACGAGGAGCTAATAGTTCATTGGGGAAGACAAATATGTTTTAAGTCTGAGGAGTCCCTCAAGGGTTCACAATGGGGATGATATTTTAGTAGATTAGGCATGGAAGAATGACTAGGACTTTGTTGGGCAATATGGAAACGTGTTTGAATATTGTTAAGACCTGTTCATTTAATAATCAACCTTGTAATATTCCAAGCTAATTGGTTAAAATACTAAGTGTTAAATGGGTAGAGCCAGTCACAGTATACATGGACACATTCAGTTCAGTTCAGTTCAGTTGCTCAGTCATGTCCGACTCCTTGTGACCCCATGAACTGCAGCACGCCAGGCCTTCCTGTCCATCACCAACTCCTGGAGTTCACTCAGACTCGTGTCCACTGAGTCAGTGATGTGATCCAGCCATCTCATCCTCTGTTGTCCCCTTCTCCTCCTGCCCCCAGTCCCTCCCAGCATCAGAGTCTTTTCCAATGAGTCAACTCTTCGCATGAGGTGGCCAAAGTACTGGAGTTTCAGCTTTAGCATCATTCCTTGCAAAGAAATCCCAGGGCAGATCTCCTTCAGAATGGACGGTTGGATCTCCTTGCAGTCCAAGGGACTCTCAAGAGTCTTCTCCAACACCACAGCTCAAAAGCATCAATTCTTTGGCGCTCAGCTTTCTTCACAGTCCAACTCTCATATCCATACATGACCACTGGAAAAACCATAGCCTTGACTAGACGGACCTTTGTTGGCAAAGTAATGTCTCTGCTTTTCAACATGCTATGTAGGTTGGTCATAACTTTTCTTCCAAGGAGTAAGCGTCTTTTAATTTCATGGCTGCAGTCACCATCTGCAGTGATTTTGGAGTCCCCAGAAATAAAGTTCGACACTGTTTCCCCATCTATTTCCCATGAAGTGATGGGACCAGATGCCATGATCTTCATACTCTAGGAATGAACAAATAAATAAACATATTGTGGTTAATGGGAACTAGGTTTTTCACTCTCAGATCTGAAAATTATAAATATGAAATGAATTCTGCAACATTACATTAAAATCAAAGGCACAAATACAAAATTATAGTTTTATATAGATGGAATACTAAATAATATATATTTACATGTTTATATATATATACAGATATAATTATATATCGATATAATTACATAGATCAATAGTTGTATGTATATACCTACTCAGTCTCACTGTAGATATATAGGTGAAGAGATATGTACATATTGAATATAACTACCTATAGCTATATGTTATGTATCTAACTATATTATCTCTCTATCAAGATATGTGATCTATCTATCAGCTCTGTTTTTTGAGAAAGGCTAGGGGCTTCCCTGGTGGCTCAGAGGTTAAAGAGTCTGCCTGCAATGCGGGAGACCTGGGTTCAATCTCTGGGTTGGGAAGATCCCTTGGAGAAGGAAATGGAAACCCACTCCAGTATTCTTGCCTGGAGAATCCCATTGGATGGAGGAGCCTTGTGGGCTACAGTCCATGGGGTTGCAAAGAGTCGGACATGACTGAGCAAGCGACTTAACTTAAGGGGAATGATACCATAGTAATAATTAAGAAATCTATTGCACATATTCACTAGAAAGACCAGGGTTCCTTGGAGAGAAGACAGGGGCCATGGCTGAGCCAGAGAAATGACAAATGAATCTGCAACATCTCTATATTGAATATAACTACCTATAGCTATATGTTATGTATCTAACTATATTATCTCTCTATCAAGATATGTGATCTATCTATCAGCTCTGTTTTTTGAGAAAGGCTAGGGGCTTCCCTGGTGGCTCAGAGGTTAAAGAGTCTGCCTGCAATGCGGGAGACCTGGGTTCAATCTCTGGGTTGGGAAGATCCCTTGGAGAAGGAAATGGAAACCCACTCCAGTATTCTTGCCTGGAGAATCCCATTGGATGGAGGAGCCTTGTGGGCTACAGTCCATGGGGTTGCAAAGAGTCGGACATGACTGAGCAAGCGACTTAACTTAAGGGGAATGATACCATAGTAATAATTAAGAAATCTATTGCACATATTCACTAGAAAGAACCAGGGTTCCTTGGAGAGAAGACAGGGGCCATGGCTGAGCCAGAGAAATGACAAATGAATCTGCAACATCTCTGTGCCAAAACATAAGGAGATGCTTAAGGATAAGACACACACACATGCGTGCACACACACACATACATGAACATACATACACACACACCAGAGCTAGATTTAAGACACTCCCATCATATTATCTTGAGACAATCTGCATGCCAAAATAAATTATACTAATTGATTACTACCTGTGAAATAAAACAAAAATCCACAAATTTATACTTACATAAATAAATGTTAGGGAACTTTTTCTTACAGTAAAATGCCAACTAATATTTATAGAAAGAA
>SJXQ01004111.1:0-15262 GCA_006408695.1 Aepyceros melampus | reverse complement strand
TTAATTGCTCAGGCCTCCAGATTTACTATGGAAACCAGGCCTGTGCTTTTCAAAGAGGCTTATAAGGGAAAACTAGATAGTAATCAGAAATACGCTGCAGTATCTTTATATGAAGTATTAAGTTTGTTCTGATTAAAATGCAACCCAAATTCATTTTTTATTATGCCAGTAAATAAAACATTTGGTTTCATGGTTTGCATTGTGTTTCTTCCTCCTGTTCAGACATTTCTTATTGATGTAACATACATCTCTTGGTAGATGACAGGCACTATCCTAAGTGATTTAGAAATAGTAGCTCAGTTTTTTACTGTGGGACTGGAGGTGATGGGTACCACGGATCTTTTTGAGATGATGGGACTGACTAGATTGTAATAAATGGACAACTCCGTAAATTTACTAAAAATCATTGAATGATAAATTTAAAATAGGTAAATTTTGTTGTATGTAAAGTAAACCTCAATCAAAGTAAAAGTACAAATGAGAACTGACCTTTAATTCTCACACTAGCTTTGCGATGTAGATGCTGTTATTTTTCCCATTAAATTTTTTTTTTTTACATATTTAGCTCCATGGGTCTTAGTTGCAGCACTCAGGATCTTTGATCTTCTCGGGATGCAGGATCTCTTCATTGTGGCATACAAACTCTTAGTTGCAGCATGTGGGATCTAGTTCCTTGACTAGGGTTTTAACCTAGGCCCCTCACGTTGACAGTGTGGAGTCTGAACCAATGGACCACCAGGGAAGTCTCTATTTTTCTCATTTTAAAGTGAGAGAAGTGAAGCTCACAGGGAACTTAATGTCACATAGCTAGTTGGTAGCAGATCAGGATTCTGACCTTGCCACTTATCATAAGAGCCCATGCTTCTAAACACTACCCCATTCTTTTAAAAAGAATAGACTAAGGAAAAAGCCAGAAAGATGGAGCACCATCCCGGATTCTATCATCGTTACCAATAAATCTGTTACAAGTTGCATATTGTTTTTTTTTTTTTTTTAGATCGCATTCTAATTTTTGTTTTAATAAAGGATAATTGCTTTACAGACGGAGAAGTCAATGGCACCCCACTGCAGTACTCTTGCCTGGAAGATCCCATGGATGGAGGAGCCTGGTAGGCTGCAGTCCATGGGGTCACTAAGAGTCGGACACGACTGAGTGACTTCACTTTCAGTTTTCACTTTCATGCATTGGAGAAGGAAATGGGAACCCACTCCAGTGTTCTTGCCTGGAGAATCCCAGGGACAGGGCAGCCTGGTGGGCTGCCGTCTCTGGGGTTGCATAGAGTCGGACACGACTGAAGTGACTTAGCAGAAGTATTTTCTTTTTAGTACATATGTGCTTTTAAAGTGGAGAACAAGATTAAGTATCAGAAGAAGGCCTTGTTTGAGGTTTCTTTTCTCTGCATCACTGGTATGCCTGTGAAATTGCCATAAAAACAAATACTGCAATTGCACACCTGCAGTTAAAAATAAACTAACAATTATGAAACCCCTAAACACAAGTAATTAAGGTTTTAGGTGTGTCTTTCAGATATATAAGGTTAATATTATCTCATCTTTTCCATTAGTAGAAAAGCAAAAATCAAGAACTATTTCTCTCCATTATCAGTTCTTAAGCTTTAGAATTGTAACTGTAGGATTGGAGAAAATAGGAACTGAAATATATAAATTTGCTGTGAAGTTTTTTGGACATTAGCTTGAGGCAGCCAGCCTGAACAGCAAACAATGTGACATGTTTCAAGAAGTGGAAAAAGTGCTTTTAACCGATCACTTAAATACCTATTTTACAAAAACTTCAAGGGTTGTTGTTTTTGTCGTTGTTGTTTCTGAATTTATCCTTTGTAGAAATCAAAGAGCCCTTCTCTGTGTAGGAAAAGAGGATGTTTTACATTTTAACAAAAGTAATGTTAAATTTAGGAGAAGTTTACATATTTATTTATAAGTACCCTCTATTTTTAAGGCTGGAAAATTCTACTCACTTAAACTAGAAAATCTTATTCTGAAATTGTGGCAGTAGTAAAATCCTTAGGGTTTCTCTCCCTTAGCCCTTTCATTCCAATGTTCCAAAACACCTGATTTTGTAAATTTTGTGGTTACAGTATCATAGTCTTGCCAAGGTAAACCACTAGTGTTAAAACACAAGTTAAAATCTTAATCTGTTAACCTGTCTTCCAGTCTGAGAAATCCATAACCTAGGTAAGACCTGGATATTCACAGAGTAAATAAAAGTACATTTGAGTGCAAGACTGAAAGAAAAATTTCCATTTACACTTAAGACAAACTTATTTATCAAAAATAATAGAGGAATTGTAGAACCCTTTGCTTTCTATCAAATATATTTTATGATTAAGACAAAATCTCTGACATATCAATTGCCAAAATTTTTCAGTTTTCTCATACTTCTGTGCCATTACTCTTGAAGTCTTCATAAACCTTTCTTTTCGTCAAGATGGAATGAAATGCTACAACTGACGCATTGGAGACAGATGTTCTCCTGTTTAGAGTTTTTAAGGAAAAAAAAAAAGTTTTTCCCATTGGGTGCTTGGCTGAGTGAGCAAAGACTTGGTCCCCGGGCATCCTGAAGTGACCACAGAACACCAGAGAGGGGCCATTTCTAGATCCTACTTTTCATGCTTCAGGCACTGAACTGAAAGGGAAAGTGGAGAGAGAGATACAGTGCTCCCTGCCTCACCCCCACCCGCAAACTTCTTTCAGCCAGAGCTCTTGTTGTTTGTACCAGAGATCTCAAGGACCTCATTTTCTTCCCTTTTTCTAAGTTACCTCTAAGCAGTGATACAAGGTGTTAGTTACTCCCACTCCCAAAAATACATAATGAAAAAACAGATCTAAATTTCCTTACTTCTACTTTGTCTGCAAACCTCAACATATTCTAGGTGTCATTCTCTGGAGACTAGACTATTGTACCTCTTCCTCTTCTCTTCCTGAAAGGGTGCATAGCTGTTTTCCCCCAGGGTAGACAAGAGTCAATTGTGAGTTTTCCACCACCACAGAGCAACCAAGATTTAGCAAAGCTTCAGGCCTAAAGAGCTCCTCCATCACCCCAGGAAAGGAATTTCCTTTCCCATAGAGTCTGTTCTTGTCATGCCTTATAGGGTAATGTTGGTCCCTTTCCCAAGTCCCTATATCCGGGATCTGACAGCTTCTGTTTTGCATAGCTTTTCCTTTCCTCAGTTCCTTCCCAGTTACAGCCTTTCCCCTTTAGCCCTCCACTTGAGGCTCTTATCTCCTAATCCTCTTCTAACTAGCAGTCTTATTTTTGCAAGGATAGCCTTCCTACCCTCCAAGCTCTCCTCCACTCTTCAGGCCTAAAGAGCTCCTCCATCACCCCAGGAAAAGGAATTTCCTTTCCCATAGAGTCTGTTCTTGTCATGCCTTATAGGGTAATGTTGGTCCCTTTCCCAAGTCCCTATATCCGGGATCTGACAGCTTCTGTTTTGCATAGCTTTTCCTTTCCTCAGTTCCTTCCCAGTTACAGCCTTTCCCCTTTAGCCCTCCACTTGAGGCTCTTATCTCCTAATCCTCTTCTAACTAGCAGTCTTATTTTTGCAAGGATAGCCTTCCTACCCTCCAAGCTCTCCTCCACTTTGTCCATGGGACCATTCGTACTGGTCTAGTTGGACAGTTTGCATCAATGCACAAGACTGGGTTCGATCCCTGGCTTGGGAAGATCCCCTAGAGAAGGAAATGGCAACCCACTCCAAAATTCTTGCCTGGAGAATCCCATGAACAGAGGAGCCTGGTGGGCTACAGTCCATGGGGTCGCAAAGAGTCGGACACAACTGAGCAACTTCACACATTCACACAGGATAACATCAGGAAAACAGAAACCACAGCTCTGAAGGGCAGAATCAGGAATCCAGGTCACATATCAGAAAGATTTAAAGCAGACCCTTTAAGACCATGTGATATAATGCTACATAGGGCTACAGAAGAGCCCTCACACAGATATTCACTGCCTAGATTTAGTAACGTGTTTCATCCGAAATAAGACTAAACGAAAGAAGACTAAAGGGAATCAAAGCTTTCCCCAAGCACTTTGAAGACCCACAGAGAAGAGTCCTCTCATCATTGGATAGTTTGGTGGGGGTTGATAACTTAAACAAGGGCATATATATTTATATATATGCATATGTGTGTATGTGTATATATATGTGCTTGTCTAATTGGAGATGCATCATCAGGCATAGGAATCAAGATAATGCATTTAGCCAGAAGAGTGGACTCTGAAGCTGAAAAAATCCTTAAGAGTAGTCTTTACACCAGATGAGGTAGACCAGAGAGTCCAAAAGTAGCTCTCAACCTGTTTGTTTCTGACAGGAACCATAATTTACTCTCCCTCTACTTGAGATATACACTGAAAGACCCTTTCCTGAGATGCTTTGGCCCCTTTTATCCTCTCCTGAATCCCGGCCTTTTCTAGAAACCCTGGATGTGGGAATCCTTTAAAATAATAATATCCTCAGAGTAGACAGAATTTTTCCCCCAGTCATGGATGTAGCTGCCTGAGCCCTTCAGGGGGTTGACTCTTTTCTTTGTTAAGGACTACATTCTTTACCTGTTCTCAAGTTTGGGGCCCCTCTTCCTTAACTGCCTAACTAACCCTTCATTTTATGAATCAAGTGGGATGTTTTCTCCTAAATTTCAAAAACTTCTCACAGTGCACTACTACTCAACGAGTGTCCCATAGACCAAGCCATGATACATGACCCTTTTTCCATCAGAATGCCGAGAAATCTCAGTAAGAGGTTTGGCTTTCTTAAACCTTCCTTCTTCCTTCTCCTGCCACTGACACCAGGAAGCTTACCAAATATTTAGTCGTGAGAACATCATCATTTCTAAGCATCACTATTAGATTGTAGAACAGTAGATGGCAGAAGCTGTCTGTCCCCTTTGCGACCAATAATTTTCTACTGACTAGCAGATTCTGTTATAAGGAGACTGAATTTTCCTTTAAAGTGACAACCCACTTACATAGGGGTAAATGCAACCATAGCAAGAGTGTTTGGACGTGTTCCTAAGTGCAAAATCTGTAGGGCAACCATGTGGCCTTCTATCCCCAGACTCTTGTTTGATGGTAACAATTAGGTCCACAATGCTACAGCAATAGTTTTCAGCTGGGGTTCACTACTTAACTTCCCAGTGGTCCAACAGCAGTTACTATACTAACAGCTAGCAATTATTTTATTTTATCTTGAGAAACCTAGTTTACTTATTGGTAGCTTTGGTAAAACAAATTTATTAACCATTTGTTGTATGTTAGGTACTGCTCTAAATACTTTACATTTCATTGAGTTCTTATAAGTCGTTGTCATCTGTTTTATAGATACAGTCCTAGAGAGAGAAACATGTCTAAAATCACACAGTTAATGATGATAAAACTGGGTCTAACTTCAAAAGCTCTCGTTCTTCCAGTGCCCCATCCTGTTTCTCTAAGGATGCCTCATGCCTGGCATCTATTTTATTTCCTGTCTCTCTTCACAAGTCCTAGGGCACTTTTCCGNACAGTCCTAGAGAGAGAAACATGTCTAAAATCACACAGTTAATGATGATAAAACTGGGTCTAACTTCAAAAGCTCTCGTTCTTCCAGTGCCCCATCCTGTTTCTCTAAGGATGCCTCATGCCTGGCATCTATTTTATTTCCTGTCTCTCTTCACAAGTCCTAGGGCACTTTTCCGATTCTCCACTAAAACAAGGAACTAGAGATGATTACAAAAGCTCATTCAATGTTTACCTGAAAAGTACATGCCCTCTTTGTTCAGGTGACAGACGATAAACATACACAGGATCAAAGTGTTAATAATTTTTAGACAATATTCTGTTCAGTTCAGTCACTCAGTCATGTCTGACTCTTGTGACCCTATGAACCACAACCCGCCAGGCCTCCCTGTCCATCACCAACTCCCGGAGTTGACCCAAACTCATGTCCATTGAGTTGGTGATGCCATCTAACCATCTCATCCTCTGTTGTCTCCTTCTCCTGCCTTCAATCTTTTGCAACATCAGGGTCTTTTTAAATGAGTCAGCTCTTCGCATCAGGTGGCCAGAGTATTGGAGTTTCAGCTTCAACATCAGTCCTTCCAATGAACACCAGGACTGATCTCCTTTAGGATGGACTGGTTGGATCTCCCTGAAGTCCAGGGGACTCTCAAGAGTCTTCTCCAACACCACAGTTGAAAAACATCAATTCTTCTGTGCTCAGCTTTCTTTATAGTCCACCTCTCACATCCATACATGACTACTGGACAAACCATAGCCTTAAGTAGATGGACCTATGTTAACAAAGTAATATCTCTGCTTTTTAAAATGGTGTCTAGATTGGTCATAACTCTCCTTCCAAGGAGTAAGCATCTTTTAATTTCATGGCGCAGTCACCATCTGCAGTGACTTTGGAGCCCCCCCAAATAAAATCAGACTCTGTTTCCCCATCTATTTGCCATGAGGTGATGGGACCGGGTGCCATCCCAGCAATCTTGCTTCCAGCTTGTGCTTCCTCCAGTCCAGAGTTTCTCATGATATCAGCCAGGTGACAATACATAGTCTTGTACTCCTTTTCCTATTTGGAACCAGTCTGTTGTTCCATGTCCAGTTCTAACTGTTGCTTCCTGACTTGCATACAGGTTTCTCAAGAGGCAGATCAGGTGGTCTGGTATTCCCATCTCTTTCAGAATTTTCCACAGTTTATTGTGATCCACACGGTCAAAGACTTTGGCATAATCAATAAATAGATCATATCAGAAAACTTTTACTATACCAAGCTTTGCAGATGAGGGATAGTCAGAGAATGAAACTTATTTGTAAGTACCTTGAGCTCATCATTTGGGGAAAAGATTGGTAGGATATTAGTAGATAGATAGAATTGGTAAAAAAAAAAAAAGTTTTTTTTATAACAGAAAATCGCACTTATGACTTTGTTCCTTACGAAAAGTATATGTTTATTTTTAAGGATAGGTAATCCAGGTAAGTCTGTCTTTCATTGACAAAACAACTTTAAAAAGTAAACTTACTTCATTGCTTCTTATTTACACAGAATTATTCCCTAATGGATGTTCAGGCTTCAAGAAAATTACTCCCAACATAGACGAGGAAGGAGCACTGAAGGAGGATGCTGGAATGATGGATGTCCATTATAGTGAAGTAAGACTCCAGGGTCTGCATTGTCAGTTAGATACATGTAACTTCTTGAAATATATTTACATTAAGAAATTATTCCAGCTAACCTAATTTGAAAGGTAACTAAGGGTTGATGAACTATAAGGATTAAAACTACCCAGGGATCAGATGTCCCTTTTTGGAATGTGGAGCCCTATCTCTGCAACAGTTCTTACTATCTGGTTTTAGAAATGTACCATGTATCATCATCCAGTCACCTTCCCAGTAGCCAGATCAAGGTACCATACTTTGAAGACATCTCCACAAAAAGTAGAGTTAACAATGTAACAGCTAAAGGGAGGAGGCTTCCAGGTGTTTTAAAGTTGGAAAATTTCTGCTCTGAGCTTCATATGGGTAGTAAACAGCTGCTGTTGTCACTTGCTCAATAAGGCTTGGGCTTGGTGATAGAAGAGGTATAAAATAATTAGATATGGCTGATCCCTGACCTCCAGAGTCTACCTAAAGAGACCACCCACCTACACAAAATGGAGAAAAGCAAGACAGTGCCATTTGAATACTACAGACAATATGCAGAGTCAAAGGAGAGAGATACTTTTGGGCTGAGGAGAGTTAGGACTAGAGAGAGGTTTAAAGAACAAGGATACCCTGAAGTCATTTCAGCAGCAGCAGAGAATAGCTGGGATAAAAGTTAAGAGGTGGGAAAGTATAAGGCGTATTTTAGGGGGCAGAGTAAATGGATCATTTTGGCTAAGCCATTGGGTTTGCATAGGAAAGAGCAGTAGTGGAGGTCTGAATTTGAGAAACTTTGAATGTCTGGACTTTATTGATTAGAATGTTAAATTGCTGTCCAAGGTTTTTGAGCAGAATAATAACAGAATGAAATGAAGCAGGAGGAAAGGTTAAATTGCTGGTAATGTGGGAAATGTATTGGAGGTCAATGGATGGTGGCTGGGGGCAGAGGCTGGAATGTGGGCTGCCCTAAGTGTCCAGTTGTGAAGCAGCCAGACCTAAACCCAGCTTGTGACAGGTTGAGAGAACACTGAGGAAAAGAGGAAGACTTGCTGGCTGTGTAGGAGAAGAGTCAAAAGTAGCCCTGAGAGTTCAGGTTTGGATATTTATAGAAAGATGATGGATGGATGATTTTACAGGGAAGGTGATGAATTCCATGTTTTGATGAGTATGGAATTTGAAGTATCAGTGGAAGGTTATTGAAATGGAAACAACATCAGGTTATTAGACATTAAGAACTGAATCTAAGGAGAGAGATCAGGGTTGAGGAACTACATCTGGAAGTCATACTCTGTGAGAAGCGAAGCACACTGATAATGGGAGATAATATAGCAAGTGAGGACAAGAGAACCAAGAACTGAATCACAGTGACGTTCACATTTAAGGAATGTGAAGACCAAGCAAAGAAAAAACAAAAGGAGGGAGACTGAAGTGCTTGTAGGCCCACAGAAATGAATTTTTTTAAGGTAGTATTAAGAAACAAAGAAAGCAGCAGTTTAAAGTGATAGAGACACACTTTGTACTCTATGAACTGTATTTTTTAAATATAAGCAATTTCAAGCTAGCTCTGGTTCATTTTGCTAAAATTATCTAAGCCTAGGAGGTTTACTCCTACCCTTTTTTTTTGGCCAACTACTTCTCTATGAGTCTCTCTCCTCAGCAGTATAACGAGAGGCACAGATGTAGAGAGCAGACTTGTGGACATAGTCGGGGAAAAGAGAGGGTGGGATGGATTGAGAGAGTAGCATTAAAACATATACATGACCATATGTAAAATAGATAGCTAGTGGGAAGTTGCTGTATACACAGAGAGCTCAACCCGGTGCTCCATGATGACCTAGAGGGCTAGGAGCTGGGGTGGGAGGGAGGCTCAAGAGAGAGGGTATACACACACACACACACACACACACACACACACAGAGTTAATGACTGACTCATGTTGTGTGGCAGAAATGAACACAACGTTGTAAAGCAATTCTCCTCCAATTACAAAAAAAAGATTCATAACAGTAGGAGCCCATCTAGCCTCAAAAATGCTGGAGTGGGTTGCCATTTCCTTCTCCAGGGCCTCTTCCCGACCCAGGGATCAAACCTGGGTCTCTTGCACTGCAGGCAGATTCTTCAGCGTCTGCACCACCAGGGAAGCCCCAAATGATTAGCACAGAGTATGAAATCAATAGATATTTCTTAAGTGAAAAATAATAAAATAAAGGTAATACTATCCTGGTCACGTCACAATAAACATGAAGGTTCTTTATAAGTCATTAGGTGCTACCTAAATGTCAGGCTTTATCACTGACCAACTGGATAGTTTTTTTTTTTTTTTGCCTACTACTTCTCTATGAGTCTCTCTCCTCAGCAGTATAATGAGAGGCGCAGATGTAGAGAGCAGACTTGTGGACACAGTCGGGGGAAAGAGAGGGTGGGATGAATTGAGAGAGTAGCATTAAAATGTATACATGACCATATGTAAAATAGATAGCTAGTGGGAAGTTGCTGTATACACAGGGAGCTCAACATGGTGCTCTGTGATGACCTAGAGGGCTAGGAGCTGGGGGTGGGAGGGAGGCTCAAGAGAGAGGGTATACACACACACACACACACACACACACACACAGAGTTAATGACTGACTCATGTTGTGTGGCAGAAATGAACACAACATTGTAAAGCAATTATCCTCCAATTAAAAAGAAAAAAGATTCATAAGAGTAGGAGCCCTTCTAGCATCAAAAATGCTGGAGTGGGTTGCCATTTCCTCCTCCAGGGCCTCTTCCCGACCCAGGGATCAAACCTGGGTCTCCTGCATTGCAGGCAGATTCTTCAGCGTCTGCACCACCAGGGAAGCCCTAAATGATTAGCACAGAGTATGAAATCAATAGATATTTCTTAAGTGAAAAATAATAAAATAAAGATAATAATACTGTCCTGGTCACTTCACAATAAACATGAAGGTTCTTTATAAGTCATTAGGTGCTACCTAAATGTCAGGCTTTATCACTGACCAACTGGATAGTAAACTTGGCTTTTACTCCCAGAACTGAGAAGAGTTGATGTTTAAAACGTGTTTGCTGGATCAATTAATCATAACAGAGAATCAGATACTTGCATTTTAATCCCAGTTCATTGCTTGACTGTGAAGCCTGGGGTAAATTAATTCATTTTTGGGCTTTTAGTTAGATGATTTTCATGTGAGATCTCCAGTTTGTGTGGGCTCACAGCAGGAAGATTCCAGGGAGTTCATGGGAGATAAATGGATTAGCACAACTGCAGTTAGGTCCTTTTTTCCAAACAGCAGCTTCAGCTTAGTCATAGAGGTGGCCTTAAGCCTGACCCTTTTTTCTACTCCAAGGGAAAGTAGTAATATGTCTTATTAGTTAAGAACTATAATCAGTTTCCTATGTAAATACATTTGTTGGAACTCTTGTGTTCTACAGTAATAATTTATATGTGCTTTTCATTTCAGGTACACAGATAGAATCATATTCTCCATAGTGCCATTTTATGTTTCAGTTTATATAATAGGGCTTCTTCCTCGTGCCCTAGCCAATGGAAAATAACTGCCACTGATTTACAAGTTTTATTGAAGTGAAAGATACCAACTATTGTTCATTTAGTGGCTTCTTTAAGTAGGTGAATTAACACATTAATAATTTAATTTGTTTTTAAGACTGCATTTCTGACGTTTGACTTGAAAGAGTTTTAAAGATAAATTTCTTATTAGTCAAGAAATATAGTCAGTTTCCTATGTAAACACATCTGTTGGAACTCTTTTGTGTTCTACAGTAATAATTTATATGTGCTTTTCATTTCAGGTATACAGATAGAATCATATTCTCCATAGTGCCATTTTATGTTTCAGTTTATGTAATAGGGCATCTTCCTCATGCCCTAGCCAATGGAAAATAACTGCCACTGATTTACAAGTTTTATTGAAATGAAAGATACCAACTATTGTTCATTTAGTGGCTTCTTTAAGTAGGTGAATTAACACATTAATAATTTAATTTGTTTTTAAGACTGCATTTCTGACTTTTGACTTGAAAGAGTTTTAAAGATAAATTAACAAACAGTAAAATGCACACATATTAGGTGGACAACTTGATGAATTTTGACAGTTATCTACACCCATATAACACCATGGTAACACATTACCACGAGAAACAAAAAAGTATAACATGTGCATTATCCCAGAAAGTTCCATTGCACCCATTTCCAGTCTGCCCAGCCCCAATAACTGATGTAGATTAGTTTTAACATTATTTGGTGTCATAAAAATGAAATCATTCAGTATCTATCTTTTGTATCTGCCTCTTTTGGTTGGCAGAAAGTTTTTGAGATATATCCATGTTGTGGAGTAAGTCATAAGCTCTTCTTCATGGCTGAATATTCTATTCTCTCGATATACATTTTAAAACCCATTCTCCTGTGGATGGATTTTGGATTGCTTCCAGTTTGGGACAGTTATGAATAAGGCTGCTTTAAACATTCTTCTCTGTGACCTTTTATGGACATATGCTTTAATTTTTCTTGAGTAAATACCCTGCTGGTTCTTCAGGAACTTTTATACGTAACTTTATATGAAACTGTCAGTTTTTAAAAGTGGTTGGGCCATTTTATATCCCACCAACAATGGATGAGAGTTCCAGCTGCTTCACTTCCTCACAAACATTAGCTGTTGCTAATCTTTTTGTATTTTCGCCATCCTAGTAGACATGAAGTGGTATCTCACTGTGTTTTTCATTTGTATTTCTCTAATGCCTAATGGTGTTGAGCATTTTTCATGCGGTCTTTGTCTTTCATTTATCTTTTGTGGAATGTTTGTTCAATTCTTTTGCCCATTTTAGAAATTACATTATCCTTTTTGTTGTTATTGATTTATGGGAGTTATTTCTATATTCTGGATATAAGTCCATTGTCAGATATCTGTGCTGCAGATTATTTACCAGTGTTGGATTCATTTATGTATTTTCCTCACTATGTCTTTTATTGAGTGGAAAGTTTTGGTTTTGATAAAGTCCAATTTCATTTTTTTTAATGGATTATTTGTGTGTGTGGGGTGTGGGTGGGTGTATATATTTGGTCTGAGAAATCCTTCTTTACCTCGAGACTGTGAAGATATTGCCTGATATGTTCTGCTATGGACTTGCTTCCTGAGTTTTATGTTTGGGTCTATAGTCTCTTTCGAATTCATTTTTGAGCATATAATGAGATAGAAGTCAAGATTGATTTTTTTGTAGACAAGTATTTTACACAGTCCACACCATTTGGGGAGAAATAAAACTTCTTTCACCCCTGCTGAATGCTTTGGCACCCTAGTTAAATTTCAGTTCTTTATATGTTTGTGATCTATTTCTAGACTCTGTTTTGTGCCACTGATCTAATTGACCATGTTGATACCAATATCACACTGTCTTGATTGCTGCAAGTTTGTAAGTTATGGAATAATATAGTGTTACNTCTTCATGGCTGAATATTCTATTCTCTCGATATAACATTTTAAAACCCGTTCTGCTGTGGAATAATTTTGGATTGCTTCCAGTTTGGGCCTGTTATGAATAAGGCTGCTTTAAACATTCTTATCTGTGACCTTTTATGGACATATGCTTTAATTTTTGTGTAAATACCCTGCTGGTTCCTTGGGAAGTTTTATATGTAACTCTATATGAAATTGTCAGCGTTTTTAAAAGTGGTTGGGCCATTTTATATCCCACCAACAATGGATGAGAGTTCCAGCTGGTTCACTTCCTCACCAACATTAGCTGTTGCTAATCTTTTCATATTTTTGCCATCCTAGTAGACATGAAGTGGTATCTCACTGTTTTCGTTTCTATTTCTCTAATGCCTAATGGTGTTGACCATCTTTTATGCGGTCTTTGTCTTTCATTTATCTTTTGTGGAATGTTTGTTCAATTCTTTTGCCCATTTTAGAAATTGCATTATTCTTTTTGTTGTTGTTGATTTATGGGAGTTATTTCTATATTCTGGATATAAGTCCATCGTCAGATATCTGTGCTGCAGATTATTTACCAGTGTTTCATGCGGTCTTTGTCTTTCATTTATCTTTTGTGGAATGTTTGTTCAATTCTTTTCCCCATTTTAGAAATTACATTATCCTTTTTGTTGTTGTTGATTTATGGGAGTTATTTCTATATTCTGGATATCAGTCCATCGTCAGATATCTGTGCTGCAGATTATTTACCAGTGTTGGATTCGTTTATGTATTTTCTTCACTAAGTCTTTTATTGGGTGGAAAGTTTTGGTTTTGATAAAGTGCAATTTACTCTTTTTTATGGTATATTTGTGTGGGTGTGTGTGTGGGTGTGTATATTTGGTCTGAGAAATCCTTCACTACCTCGAGACTGTGAAGATATTGCCTGATATGTTCTGCTATGAACTTTCTTCCTGAGTTTTATGTTTGGATCTGTAATCTCTTTAGAATTCATTTCTGAGCATATAATGAGATAGAAGTCAAGACTGATTTTTTGTAGACAGGTATTTTACATTGTCCACACCATCAGGGGAGAAATAAAACTTCTTTCACCCCTGCTGAATTGCTTTGGCACCCTAGTTAAATTTCAGTTCTTTATGTGTTTGTGACCTATTTCTAGACTCTGTTTTGTGCCACTGATCTAATTGACCATGTTGATACCAATATCACACTGTCTTGATTGCTGCAAGTTTGTAAGTTATGGAATAATATAGTGTTAGTCCTTCAACTTTGTTCTTTTTCAAAGTCACTTTGGCTACTCTGTATCCTACCTATTTCTAGACTCTGTTTTGTGCCACTGATCTAATTGACCATGTTGATACCAATATCACACTGTCTTGATTGCTGCAAGTTTGTAAGTTATGGAATAATATAGTGTTACTCCTTCAACTTTGTTCTTTTTCAAAGTCACTTTGGCTACTCTGTATCCTTTGATTTCCATATAGAATTTCAGATCATCTTTTTTTCTTTCCCCAAAATAGCCTGCTGGAAGCTTTGTCGAGATTTTGTTACATTTATATATCACTAGGTGGAGAATGGATAGCTTGAACAATACTGAGTCTTTCAATCAAGTCTTGTTTAGGTTTTTAATTTCACCCAGCAATATTTTGTGTTTTTTCAGAGTAGAAGTCCTTTCCTGGATATTTTGTTAGATAATGGATGTTCTGATGCGACTGGAAATAGTGTTGTTTGGGTTTTTATCTTATTTTTCAATTTGTTGTTGCTAGTATATATAAAATGGAGCAGGTAATGGCAACCCACTCCAGTACTCTTGCCTGGAGAATCCCATGGATGGAGGAGCCTGGTAGGTTTGGTCCATGGAGTCGCTGAGAGTCGGACACGACTGAACGACTTCACTTTCACTTTTCACTGTCATGCACTGGAGAAGGAAATGGCAACCCACTACAGTATTCTTGCCTGGAGAATCCCAGGGACAGAGGAGCCTGTTGGGCTGTCAACTGTCGGGTCACACAGAGTTGGACACAACTGACGAGACTTAGCAGCAGCAGCAGCAGTATACATAAATACAGTGATTCTATGTTGATCTTATGATCTGCAACCTTGCTAAATCCTCTTACTTGTTTTAGGAGTTTGTATATTCCTTAGGTATTGTTTGGGTTTTTAATCTTATTTTTCAATTTGTTGTTGCTAGTATACATAAAATGGAGCAGGCAACGGCAACCTACTCCAGTACTCTTGCCTAGAGAATCCCATGGATGGAGGAGCCTGGTAGGCATGGTCCATGGGGTCATTGAGAGTTGGACACAACTGAGCGACTTCGCTTTTATTTTCACTTTAATGCATTGGAGAAAGAAATGACAACCCACTCCAGTATTCTTGCCTGGAGAATCCCGGGGACAGAGGAACCTGGTAGGTTTGGTCCATGGAGTTGCTGAGAGTCGGACACAAGCAGCAGTATACATAAATAGAGTGATTCTATATGTTGATCTTATGATCTGCAACCTTGCTAAATCCTCTTACTTGTTTTAGGAGTTTGTATATTCCTTAGGATTTTCTACATAGACTATCATGTCATCTGCACAGAAAGATAGTTTCACATTTCCTGATCTCTTTCCCTTCTCTCTTTCTTTCTCTCTTGCCTTATTACACTGGCTAGCACCTTCAGCACAATAAT
>SJXQ01004110.1:11684-60040 GCA_006408695.1 Aepyceros melampus | reverse complement strand
ACTCCTAGAGTTAAAGCTCATCAAAGTATTAAGAACTGCTCAGTGACCAGGTCTCCTTGGAGTTTTAAACAATCAGAATTATCCACACTGAGCTTTCAGAAATTCATCAGTGATGGTTTTGGTTTTCCTACCCTGGCCATGGTTCCCACTGAGGCTTCTGTGTGTGAGTTTCTGCTCCAGTAAGTTGTGTATCTTTGTATCTGTCTATATCTCTCTTTAATTTGGGGAACAGTGGTTTGTTCTGTGACCTCACTTTGACAGATCTACAAAGAATTGTTGATTTTTCTTTGTTTTGTTCTTCTTTTTACTTATTGTCAAGATGGAATGGCGACTTCCAAACTCTTTATATGTTGGACTGAAAACCAGAAGTTTCATATATTATTTTAATGATGAAAAAAAGTGACAAAGTAACAAAGAATTGTTGAATAAAAAATAAAATAGTTTATGAGGAAATAAAAATTGAAAAAGACACATGTACCCCAATGTTCACTGCAACACTATTTACAATAGTTAGAACATGAAAGCAATATAGATGTACATTGATAGATGAATGGATAAAGAAGCTGTGGTGCATATACACAATGGAATATTACTCAGCCATAAAAGAACACATTTGTCAGTTCTGATGAGGTGGATGACCCTAGAGCCTGTTATACAGAGTGAAGTAAGTCAAAGAGAAAAATAAATATCGTATACTTATGGATTTGCATGGAATCTAGAAAGAATGAAATTATTTGCAAGGTAGCAACGGAAAAACAGACATAGAGAAAAGACACTGGGAGAGGAGAAGAGACAGGGTGAGATATATGGAGAAAATAACATGGAAGCTTACATTGCCATATGTAAAATAGATAGCCAACGGGAATTTGCTGTATGTCTCAGGAAATTCAAACTGGGGCTCTCTATCAACAGAGAGGGGTGGGATGGGGAGAGAGATGGGGGCAGGTTCAAGAGGAAGGGGACATATGTATACCTGTGGCTGATTCATGTTGATGGTTGACAGAAAACAACAAAATTCTGTAAAGCAGTTATCCTTAAATTAAAAAATAAGTAAATTTAAAAAAATTTAAGATAAGATAAAATAGTTTAAAATCCAAATATTATCCCTCTGAACACTTCAAATATTGTCAGCATTTGATTTAAATATTATTCCTCTGTAAGAAAAAATAGTTTGTCAATGCTTCCCTCTAATTGAGCATAGAGATACTCAGCTTGAGATATGGGCAAATTTCTTGCTGGTAGAATACAGGTTCTGAGGTTAGCTCAGTGATTATTACTCAATCTACTTTGGGTCTAGCCCTCTGGATATATTTCTGGGTCCTACAGAGCGAAAACTTAAATGGCTTTGAGTAAAAACTGAAAGAGTTGTTTTACTAAAATATTTAATCCATTGGGTCCAAACATTGCACTCAGAGTAAAGTTAGGAATCTGAGGGGACCATCTGCCTATCTCTGCCATGGACAAATTCAGCTTGGGCACCTTGAGAGCTAAGGGTATTTATCTATGGAAAACTGCTGTGCCTGGCAAAGCTGTAGGAGAGACTATGAAATGCAGAGGAACAACGTGTGATGATATTAAGTTCCCACCAGTGCTCAGTATGGTAGCAATAGTCATCAGCAAAGAATTGCTTTGTTAGTAAGAACAATAGGAGGGAGTTTTTCTTTTCTTTTTTTTGTAATTTATAGAATATACATGATAAGAGTTTAGAACAAGTGAGACATCCTAGAAATACTTACTGGGTACTTTGCAAGGAACCAGAGACTCTACATCATCACTAGGCAGGAACTAGGAAGTAAAATTTGAACCTTAAAAAGAATGTGGCAATGTGACATAATTTGTGATGTCAAGTGAAATTTGGCTATACTATATTAATATCTACTCAGGTAGGCTGTAGTCCATGGGGTCACAAAGTCGGACATGACTGAGTGACTTCACTTTCACTTTTTACTTTCATGCATTGGAGAAGGAAATGGCAACCCATTCCAGTGTTCTTGCCTGGAGAATCCCAGGGACAGGGGAGCCTGGTGGGCTGCTGTCTATGGGGTCGCACAGAGTCTGCCGTCTATGGGGTCGCACAGAGTCGGACATGACTGAAGTGACTTAGCAGCAGCAGCAGCAGCAGTATCTTGACATGTAAACTCTTTCTACCCTTGTTACTATTAGCAAGAAGTAGCAGATTTTTTTCCCCATAGACTAAAGTTATACATTTGTGAATGATGCAAATAAGTAAAAGAACCTCTGCTAAAATGACATATAATCAGCTGATAAGGGCATAAAGTAAAACTCATGTTGACTTATGATAGTGTCAAAGGGGTAAAGCATGCCAATATTTATTACCCATAAGTCATAAGATGCTACTTTCAAAATGACTTTTGTATTAGTTGTATTTTAAAAAAAGGACTCATCCTAGTTTCTTTTAGGAAATTGAAGAATGACTCAATTCACTCCCAAACACATTTGAAAATAAGTGCAATTCTAAATTAGAGCCTACCAACATTAACACCATTCCTTCCAAATTAAAACACACAAAGGAAATTTTAATAGCATCCAACAGAAAAAGTTCTCATTATAGAACCTACAAGAAAGAGTTTCTGTGTTATAGAGGAATAAGAAAATGAGATGTTAATTGACTATAAAACGCTACTTAGCCATATTGTCTCCTGAGGAAGATATTGAATAGATGCTTTTCCTCAAGTGGAGATCAAGTTATTTCAAGTGGAATCCCCACTGATTATTTTAATATCTTATTGTTTTAGTCCTAACCCTTAACATTTCCTGAAGATTCTGAAATATTTAGTACTAAAGAGAAGACACTAAAATTTATATTGCTCCAAGAAAGAAATGAACATTCAGTTTGGTTCAATTCAGTTGCTCAGTCATGTCAGACTCTTTGCAACCCCATGAATCGCAGCACACCAGGCCTCCCTGTCCATCACCAACTCCTGGAGTTTACCCAAACTCATGTCCGTCAAGTTGGTGATGCCATCCAGCTATCTCATCCTCTGTCTTTCCCTTCTCCTCCTGTCCCCAATCCCTCCCAGCATCAGGGTCTTTTCCAATGAATCAATTCTTTGCATGAGGTGGCCAAAGTATTGAAGTTTCAGCTTTAGCATCAGTCCTTCCAATTAACACCTAGGAGCAACCCCAAGTGCAAGGAGCGGTGACTGCATGGGCGCAAGGGGGCTGAGAGTAGCTACTCCACGTTCAAGGTCAGAAGGGGTGACTTTGTCCAAGGTAAGGAGCAGCGGCTGCACTTTACTAGAGCAGCCGTGATGAGATACCACACATCTAAGGTAAGAGAAACCCAAGTAAGATGGTAGGTGTTGAGACAGGGCATCAAGAAACCCAAGTAAGACAGTAGGTGTTGAGAAGGGATCAGAGGTCAGACACACTGAAACCATAATCACAGAAAACTAGCCAGTCTGATCACATGGACCACAANCAGCCGTGATGAGATACCACACATCTAAGGTAAGAGAAACCCAAGTAAGATGGTAGGTGTTGAGACAGGGCATCAAGAAACCCAAGTAAGACAGTAGGTGTTGAGAAGGGATCAGAGGTCAGACACACTGAAACCATAATCACAGAAAACTAGCCAGTCTGATCACATGGATCACAACCTTGTCTAACTCAATGAAACTAAGCCATGCCATGTGGGGCCACCCAAGACGGATGGGTCATGGTGGAGAGGTCTGACAGAATGTGGTCCACTGGAGAAGGGAATGGCAAACCACTTCAGTATTCTTGCCTTGAGAACCCCATGAACAGTATGAAAAGGCAAAATGATAGGATACTGAAAAAGGAACTCCCCAGGTCGGTAGGTGCCCAATATGCTACAGGAGATCAGTGGAGAAATTACTCCAGAAACAATGAAGGGATGGAGCCAAAGCAAAAACAATACCCTGTTGTGGATGTGACTGGTGATAGAAGCAAGGTCCAGTGCTGGAAAGACCAATATTCATAGGAACCTGGAATGTTAGGCCCATGAATTAAGGCAAATTGGAAGTGGTCAAACAGGAGATGGCAAGAGTGAACGTCAACATTCTAGGAATCAACAAACTAAAATGGACTGGAATGGGTGAATTTAAATGAGCATTGTTTCCTTTTAAATTGTGATAAAAGTAAGTCTTGAACTTTCTTGCTTGCTTCTCGTCATTCAGAGAAGTTTGACTAATTTGAAAGCAGGAACATTAATTAAGTTACAACCCTGAATTGTCCCTTAAGCTGAAGAAATTCTTACAGTCCTTTAGAACAATCCTTTGTTACGATGTTTTTTTTTTTTTTCCCTTCAGATTTACTCCATTTTCCCAGAGACATCAGAATAAGTATGTGTTGTGCTGTGCTAAGTCACTTCAGTTGTCTCTGACTCTACAATCCTGTGGACTGTAGCCTACCAGTCTCCTCTGTCCATGGGATTTCCCAGGCAAGAATGCTGGAGAGAATTGCCATGCCTTTCTTCAAGAGATCTTCTGAACATAGATACAATCAACTGAGTTTTGACAAAGATGTAAAGGCAGCTCAATGGAGAAAGAAAAATCTTTTCAACAAATATTGCTGGAACAATTGGACATCCATATGCAAAAAAAAAAAAAAGAAGAAGAAGAAGAAGAAGAACATAGACATAGACCTTACACCCTGCACAAAAATTAACTTAAAGTGGATTCTAGACCTGAATACTAAAATGCAAAACTGTAAAATTTCTAGAAGAAAACATATGAGACAATATACCTAATTTTGCGTTTGGTGATGGGGTTTTTGATATAACACAGAAAGCATGATCCATGAAAGAAAAAAGATGAACTTGGGCTTCATTAAAATTCATTTTTTTTGCCCTGAAAAAAAGACTGTTAAAGAGTGAAAGGACAAATCATTTTCTTGGAAAATATATTTGCAAATCACATATCCAATAGAGGACTTGTAGTCAAAATATAAAAAGAACACATACAATTCAACAATAAGAAAAGCAATTTAAAAATAAGGCTAAGAGAGTATCCGTGAAATGACAGACAACTCCAAAAGTCCATCCCTTAACAAAAGCAATTAATAAGCTGGCAAAAACTATCAGAATAAACTTCTGGGGGAATATGGAATCTAAACAAAAGCTCACAGCAAGTAGAACAACCATATATACACACACACACACACACACACACACACTGAGTGAGTGAGTGAATTCGCTCAGTTGTGTCTGACTCTTTGCAACCCCATGGACTGTAGCCTAAGAGGCTCCTCCATCCATGGGATTTTTCAGGCAAGAATACTGGAGTGGGTTGCCATTTCCTTCTCCAGAAGATCTTCCCAACTCAGGGATTGAACCCAGGTCTCCCACATTGTAGGCAGACGCTTTACTGTCTGAGCCACCAGGGAAGTCCTATATATATAAGTTTCGTGAAAAGATAAGGTCATAAGGGTGAGGCCCCGATCTGACAGAGATGCCACAGATTTCTCTTAAGGCATGTATGCACAGGAAAAAAAAAAGAAAAAGGCCATGCAAGGACATAGCAAGAAGGTCCCATCTGCAAGTTGAGAAGGGAAGCCTCACCAGAAACCAACCCTGCCTGACACTTCTGTCTTGTACTTCCAGCCTCCACAACTGTAAGAAAAATTAATTTCTGTTGTTTAAGCCACCCCATCTGTGGTATTTTGTTAGGGTAGCCCTAGCAATCTAAAATGACCAAGAATTTTATACCCAGCAAAACTATCCTTCAGGGATAAAGAAATTAAGACATTCCCAGATAAACACAGAAAGTTAATAAACCTTCTCTGTAAAAATGCTGGGCTTCTGTAAAAAGCTGAAGAGGATACATTCAATTAGAACACTGACTTTTTTTCAGTTTCATTTTGAGCTTATGATATTCAGTATCAACATTAAATAATGACATTTGCATCATAGATTCAGTTCTAAAATTTAAGAAACAATACTACCTCATAAAAAAGCCATTAACTCAGCTTTATGACGGACTTTTTTCATTTGATACTTGAAAAGAGTATATTTTTAAAGTTAGATTGGCTTTCTAGTGCCCTAAGCCCTAAATGGTTTTTCCTGTGGTCATGTATGGATGTGAGAATTGGACTGTGAAGAAGGCTGAGCACCGAAGAATTGATGCTTTTGAACTGTGGTGTTGGAGAAGACTCTTGAGAGTCCCTTGGAGTGCAAGGAGATCCAACCAGTCCATTCTGAAGGAGATCAACCCTGGGATTTCTTTGGAAGGAATGATGCTAAAGCTGAAGCTCCAGTACTTTGGCTACCTCATGCGAAGAGTTGAGTCATTGGAAAAGACCCTGATGCTGGGAGGGATTGGGGGCAAGAGGAGAAGGGGACAACAGAGAATGAGATGGCTGGATGGCATCACGGACTCAATGGACATGAGTCTGAGTGAACTCTGGGAGTTGGTGATGGACAGGGAGGCCTGGCATGCTGCGATTCATGGGTTGCAAAGAGTCAGACATGACTGAGCGACTGAACTGAACTGACTGAAGCCCTAAATGTTCATAACTTTCTTTACTTTAGGCCTTATAGAATTTGCTGCCTCCTTGGCAGACTTTCTGAAAACTAAAGCCACTTACCATTTAAACAATTTTTAATTGTTAAGCTGAACTTTTTAAATTCTTTTTTTTCTCTCATTCTTTGCAAAAAATATACTTCCTAATATTGAATGTATATTAGGTGACTTAAACAAGCAAGGTTAGTTTTTAAAATATTTTTAATATTAATTTAATTTTTTCTAATTGAATGTATCCTCTTCAGCTTTTTATAAAAGCTATGGCTGCACATTCAGTAACCTACTTGTGAAAGGATTTATTATGACCAGAATTTGTGGCTAAAAAATAATCATCCTGTGGATGGAGAAAATGTGACAATTCATAGAATGGAATACAATCTGCCAATAAAAATAGATGGAGTTACTGACACACATATTCCAAATGAATTTCAAAACCATTATGAGAAATGAAAGAAGCCAGACACAAAAGAATACCATAGGACTCCAATTACAGAAAACTCTAGGAAGAACAAATCATACTGAGTGACAAACATCCATCAGTAGTTGTCTTGGCTGGAAAAAGTAGAGGAGAAACTATACAAGTTAGAAGCTTTCGTAGCTATATATTTAAAAAAATTTTATTTACTATTTGGCTGTTTCAGGTCTTAGTTGCAGTGTGTGGGATCTGGTTCCCTGACCAGGAATTGAACCAGAGACTCTTGCGTTGGGAGTATGGAGCCTTGGCTACTGGACCATCAGTGAAGTCTCTTGTAACTATATCTTGATATTTATTTACATTGCTGTATTTACATGTTAAGACTTTTCAAACTTCACACAAAAATATGCCTCAATAACATTTATTTTAAAATAAAAAGCAAAACAAAAAACAAACAAACAAAAAAAACGCTGGGCTTCCCAGGTGGTTTAATGGTAAAGAATCCACCTACCAATGCAGGAGATGCTAGAGGAACAGGCTTAATACCTGGGTCAGGAAGATGCCTTGGATGAGGAAATGGCAATCCACTCCAGTATTCTTGCCTGGGAGGTTCCATGGACAGAAGAGCCTGGTGGGCTACAGTCCATAGGGTCACAAAGAGTCTGACAAAACTGAGTGACTAAGCATGCATAAGAATGCCGAAAGGACTCCTCTGGCTGAAATGAAAGGACACTAAACAGTACTTCAAGTTCACTTGAAGAAATAAAGAATATTTGTAAAGATAACCACATAGATACATATAAAGATAGTATTAATTTATTTGGGGTCTCTAACTCCTCTTTTTTCTATAATATCTAAAGACAAATATGCGAGACAATAATTATAAGTGTATGTTAATGAGCACACAGTCTATAAAGATGTAATATATGATAACATAAAAGGGATGAAGCCATATAGAAGCTAAATTTTTGTATACTGTAAAACTAAGTTGAATTTGAACTAAGTTCTTATAAATTAGGATATTAATTATAATCACAGGCAATCATTAAGAAAACAACTAAAAATATATAGTTTGGTAAATGAGAAAGGAATCAAAACAGTACACCAGAAAATTACTATGAAAAACCATAAAGATAGGAAGAGAGGAATCGGGGGGTGGGGGAAGATATGATGTAAAGAAAAATGATAGAAGTAATTCTTTCCTCAGGCTTCCCTAGTCACTCAGTGGTAAGGAATCTGCCTGACAAAGCAGGAGACATGGATTTGATCCCTGGATTGGGAAGATCCCCTGGAAAAGGAAATGGCAATACACTCCAGTTCCTTCTTCATCAGTAATAACATTAAATGTTAATGGATTAAAATCTCTATTTTAAAAACAGAGATAGTAGAAAGAATTTTAAAAAGGATGCCACTATATGCTGTCTATAAAATACTCACTTTAGATTTAAAAACACAAATATGCTGCAAATGAAAAAATGAAAAAGATGCCATGTAAATAATAAGCTAAAGAGAGTTGGGGTGGCTATACTAATAACAAATCAAACAGACTTTAACTAAAAAATTGCTTCTTTAGACAAAAGACATTATCTGTCAATTAATGGTGACTCTATCAAGAAGATATAATAATTATAAATATATATGCACCTAACAACAGAGCCCCCAAATCTGCGAAGCAAAATGTACAGAACTGAAGGGAGAAATAGATTGCACCATCTTACTTTCAAAAATGGATAGAACAACTAAACAGAATATCAAGAATTAAATAGAAGACATAAAGAACATTATAAAACAACTAGATGTAACAGACATATAGAACACTCTATGCAATAGCAGAAGAATGCATGTTCTTATCTTATCAAATGCACGTGGAATATTCTACAGGATAGATCACATTTATACCACAAAGGAAGTCTTAGCAAATTTAAAGTAATAGAAATCATTCAAAGTATCTTTTCCAATCATGACTGAATGAAAGTAGGCAAGAATAACAAGGAAATCTGGATAATACACAAATATGTGGAAATTAAACAACACAGTCCTAACCAGTGGCCAAAGAAGAAATCATAAGGGAAATTAGAAAACATCTTGAAACAAATTAAAATAAAAACAAAATGAAGCAAACTAAAATTAAATATCTTGAAACAAATAAAGTGAAAACACAATACCTACCAGAGGCTGAGGGTAGGGAAAGTGGGAACAAGTTGGTAGAAGTGTACAAATTTCCAGTTATAAAATGAATAAATTCTGGGAATCTAATACACAGCATGGTGATAATAGTTAATAATACTGTATTATATACTTGAAAATTGCTAAGTGACTAAATCCTAAATGTTTTTTCCACACACACAAAAAGTAAATATGTGATGTAATGAAGGTGTTAACTAACAGTATGATAGTAATGATTTTTCAATCTATAAATGTATCAAGTCTTAAATTTATCTTAAATTTACACTATATTATTGAGAGTCCCTTGGACAACAAGATCAAACCAGTCAATCCTAAAGGAAATCAACCCTGAATATTCACTGACAGAACTAATGCTGAAGCTGAATCTTCAATACTTTGGCCACCTGATGTGAAGAGCTGAATTATTGGAAAAAACTCTGATGGTGGGGAAGATTGAGGCAAAAGGAGAAGAGGGCAGCAGAGGATGAGATGGTTGAATGGCACCACTAACTCAATGAACATGAGTTTGAGCAAACTCCAGGAGATGGCGAAGGACAGGGAAACTTGACATGCTGCAGTCCATGGACTGGCGACTGAACAACAAGACACCTCAATTATACTGCAATAAATTTAGGGCAAAAAAGAGATCACAACATACCCAAATTTATAACAAAAGTAGTGTTAATTGGAACATTATGTACTGTGCTGTGCTTAGTTGCTCAGTTGTGTGAGACTGTTGCAACCCCATGGACTGTAGCCCGTCAAGCTCCTTTATCCATGGGAATTCTCCAGGCAAGAATACTAGAGTGGGTTGTCATGGCCTCCTCCAGAGAATCTTCCCAATCCAGGGATTGAACTCAGGTCTCCTACATTGCAGGTGGATTCCTTACTGTCTGAGCCACCAAAGAAGCCCTAAGTATATTATATATAACATTTAAATATAACTGTAAACAACTATATTTAAAAGGAAAGAAGATCTCAAATTAATAATCAATTAATTCCCCTGAGGAACTAATAATAAGTTCCTTATATAAGGAGCTAAAACTAAACCCAAAGCAAGCAGAAGGAAATAATAAAGATTAGAGTTAACAAGGCTAAGCATAGTCTTACCATGTGATTCAGCAATCAAGTCCCTATCGGGTCCCTATGTATTCACCAAATTAATTTTAAAATTATGTGCACAAAAAACCTACATGCAAAAGTTGATAATACTTTTATTCATAATTGTCACAAGACTGGGAGCAATCAATGTCCTTCAATAGCTGAATGTATAAACAAACTATGGTACTTCTATACAAGGGAATACTCTTTGACCATAAAAAGGAATGAGTTATCAACTATGCAAAAACATGGGTGACTCTTGAATGTATGTTGCTAAGAAAAAGAAGCTAGTCTGAAAAGGTTAAATATTGTATGATTCAATTTATGTTATGTTCTGAAAAAGACAAACCTGAAGAGGTGATAAACAGATCAGTTTTGGGGCAGGAAAGGTTGAATATGTAAAGTAGGAGATATATTTTATAGTGGTAAATATTCTATGTGGCACTATAATAATGAATATATGGCATTGTGCATTTGTTAAAACCTATAGAATTTTAAAACACAAAGAGTAAACCTTAGTGTAGCAAATCTAAAAAGTCATTTAGGAAGCTGCAGAATCCCAGGATGGAATGAAGACTGTGAAGAAAGAATGTAACTATTTCAAGGAGTTGGATAGAGGAGTGTGCTGACCTAGCCTTGTAAATGAGTGGGGACGAAGACTAAATGCAAAAGGAACTGTACATAAAACACTGTACCCTAGTAGGTAAAGCCATTTTTCACGGAGAAATGAGTTAATTCTGAAATCACTGAAATGTATGCTGGAATTAAGTGAATGAATAGCAGACAGTAGGAGCTATATTTCTGACTGTTGGAGCAGGTGGCTATAGACAAGAAAAGAGGCAAAGGCTGGAATGATCTATGTATGTGGACAAGGATTTGAGTTAGAAATGTCAAGATGAACTCATGTTTAGCTTAATATAGGTACGGAGGATACACAAATACTCATAGATATGTGTGTAAATGTGTCAGCACACAAACATGGATTTCCTTTCTCTATCAGCAAAGACAGCCTAGATACTACTGCACTCCAGTAGCAGTGAACACACTCAACACCCAGCCCTTGGAACCAAGGATCCTTGGAGAAATGGCTTATTCTAAAGCTGAAGTAAGGAACATATATAATGATCCGGTGTTCTGCAGTTCCAAAAAGCAAGGACATGTTCAGAAATAAAAACCACAGTGATGTGGTATGTCAAAGGGACACAGGAACCAACTGAAGGAGTTCCCCCATGACCTAATCTGGAACAATTTTAGCCAAAAAAAAAAAAAAAAGGTAGTATTGGATTATAACCCAAATTATAAAATTATTACTAATAAAATCTATTAGTAATACTAATAGAAAGAAATTATTGAATAAATAAATATGAATTTTCTATGCAGAAGCATTCCAATTTTTTAATAGCTACCTTGCCTCTTTTCCAGTGGTCATGTACGGATGTGAGAGTTGGACTATAAAGAAAGCTGAACACCAAAGAATTGATGCTTTTGAACTGTGGTGTTGGAGAAGACTCTTGAGAGTCTCTTGGACTGCAAGGAGATCCAACCAGTCCATTCTAAAAGAGATCAGTCCTGGGTGTTCATTGGAAGGTTTGATGTTGAAGCTGAAAGTCCAATACTTTGGCCACCTGATGTGAAGAGCTGACTCCTTTGAAAAGACCTTGATGCTGGGAAAGATTGAGGGCAGGAGGAGAAGGGGACGACAGAGGATGAGATGGCTGGATGGCATCACTGACTCAGTGGACATGGGTTTGGGTAAACTCTGGGAGGTGGTGATGGACAGGGAGGCCTGGCATGCTGCGGTTCATGGGGTCGCAAAGAGTTGGACATGACTGAGTGACTGAACTGAACTGCCCTCACGGAAGTAGAGCATATCTCCCCACCTCTTTAATGTGGGCTGTACATAGTGACTTCCTTGCAAAGAATAAAGTATGGAAAGGAGGGAAAAGGAGTACTTTACCATGGAGAACTCTGACAAATACTACCCTAGCCAGGTGATCAAAGTCAACACCAACACATTGGTGGTAGTACCATTGATATGATATGTTGAGAATGGTAATTTACCTCTGAAGTCTTCATCTCCAAAATGCATAAATTTCAGTCTAATCATAAGAAAAACATCAGATAAACCCCAAATTAAGGTGTATTCTATAAAACACCTGACCAATACTTCTCAAAGCTGTAAAGGTCATTAAAAGCGAGGAAAGTTGAGCCTGAGAAGCCATGATGCCTAAATGTAGTATGATATCCCACATGGGTCCTAGAACCAAAAAGGGTCATTAGGTAAGGAATGAGGAAATCAGGATAGAATATGGATTTTAGTTGACAATAGTGTATCAGTATTGGTTTACTAGTTGTGACAAATGTACCATACTAATGTAAGATGTTAACAAAAGGGAAAGATGTGTGGGAAGTATGTGGAAATTCTTATTATACTTTTGCAACTGTTCTATAAGCTTAAAGTCTTCTAAAATGAAAAGTTTATTTTCCAAAAAAGATATAGAACTTACTTATCACATAAGGATATATTAGTGGGTGATATAGGTAGATGAATTCTCCCCGCTCTCTCTTTTGAACCTCTGCATCAGTAGCACAAATGAGACTGTGCCCACCAAGTTAGAGGAGAATACAGAGGTGGTATGCTCTGGATTTAGAGCCCTGCCCTAATCAGTCACAGTAGACTTTGTTATTAATAACTCTTACTGAAGATAAACAGGAAACAGCTGTAATCAGAAACACTCACACAAAGGCATTCACATGACATGTAGATATAGCTGGTCAACTCTGCTTTACTTTCTCTGCAGCCATTTCTCATACCACTCTTCTCTTAATTGCTACATCTAGGCATGTTGGATTTTTGTAGTTCCTCATAGATATAGTACCCTCTCTCGGAGAAGGCAATGGCACCCCACTCCAGTACTCTTACCTGGAAAATCCCATGGATGGAGGAGCCTGGTGGGCTGCAGTCCATGGTGTGCTGAGTGTTGGACACGACCGAGTGACTTCACTTTCACTTTTCACTTTCATGCATTGGAGAAGGGAATGGCAACCCACTCCAGTGTTCTTGCCTGGAGAATCCCAGAGGTGGGGAACCTGGTGGGCTGCCGTCTGTGGCGTCACACAGAGTCGGACACGACTGAAGCGACTTAGCAGCAGCAGCAGCTCAGCTCTAGGTCTTTCCCTTCCACTTGCAATTCTTTTTAAGTTCCAGCCTCCATCTTTTCCCTTTTGGCCAGTTAATTCTCCTTCATCCTTCCGTGGCAATGCTGATTTTCTAGGGAGGCCTTCTCTGGCATCCTAGACAACATACTTCTGCTTTTGTGGCATGCATCCTACTTGCATGCATCCGACTTCCCCCACTAGATTATAAGTTGCCTAAGGACAGGGTTGCACATGAAGTCAAGTTCATGTGTTCAAGCACTTTGAGGCCAAATGAAAACATCAGAGTTTGGAGCAGAGAAAGGTTTATGGCAAAGGCTATGAAAGGAGAACAGGTGGCTTGTGCTTAAGAGCAGAACTCCCTGATGGACTTACCAGGACTGTTGTGAAGATTAAATGAAGTAACCCTTAGAATGCTTAGAACAGTACTTGTGCACAGCAAGTGCTGAAATAAATAGTAGCCATTATTATAATTGTCACCAGATTAAAAATTTTTCCTTTGTTTTGCTTTCTTATTCAGAAACACAAATAATAGCTATTTTGTATCTTCTGTGTCTATCATGTATAGTATTAGTTGCTCAGTCATGTCCAACTCTTTGTGACTCCACAGACTATAGCCCTCCCGGCTCCTTTGTCCATGGAATTCTCTAGGCAAGAGTACTGATGTGGGTTGCCATTCCCTTCTCCAGGGGATCTTCCCAACCTAGGATCAAACCTGGGTCTCCCACATTGCAGGCAGATTCTTTACCATCTGAGCCATCAGGGAAGCCCTATCATATATAACATGTTCACAAAAACTATCTTTGTAGTTCGTTCCATTTTATTTCTTCATACACACATCCCCCAGAACTGTGCTTAAGTTTTGTTTATTCTATTTTCATTGCTTCTAATATGGCTTTTTATCTCTGTGACATTCTTATTTTTCTGTTTCCTTTCCTAATCTTTCTTGACCCACATTTTTCAGTCTCCTCTACTGGCTTATAAGCTCTTTGAACTGTTTTATTTCTTTTCTCAGTTCTTTTGATGTTAGGTCATGTTTTAATTTCTTTGAAATTATTTCCTTAACCTTTAAAAGAATCTGTATCCCTGGAAATTTCCGGTTTTATTTTTTAGATGCATGCTTCTGTCTCTCTTTGTACTACTCTCTCTGTCTCTCTCTTGTTTCTTCTTTTAGCTTTCCTTCCTTTCTTCCCCCTCTTTCCCTCCTTCTCCGTCTGTCTCTCCCTCTCCTTCACCTCTTCCTACCTGCCTCTCTATCACTCATGTTTGTTGAATAATATAGGAGAGATGGTGAGAGGGAGCAGGGTAAAATGCAAAGGGATGAGGCAGGGCAGCCCAGGAGCCTCTCCTAGATAGGATTGTTAGATGCACCAAATAAATACACAGGATGCCCCATTAGATTTGTATTTTAGATATACAAGAAATAGTTCCTTTTTAAAATCTTTTTATTTATTTGGTTGTCCTGAGTCTTAGCTGCAAACTTTTAGTTGTGGCATGTGGGGTCTAGTTCCCTGACCAGGGATCGAACCCGGGAACCTGAGCCCCCTGCATTGGGAGTGTGAATTCTTAACCACTGGACCACCAGGGAAGTTCCCAGATATATACAATAAATCGTTTCTTGACACAAGAATTCATGAATATTGCATACTATATTTTATCTGACAATCGTCATCCTTGACTTGCTTTTGCTGGTGTCCTCTCTCTAAATCTGATATTTCCTTTCTCCTGGGAAACCATTTCTGGTTTTTCAGAGACTGGTGGGCCTTGCAGCAAAAGTCTCCTAGGATCTTCCCTCTTCATCCCACCACGTTTCATTGGGGAATATAAGTCAGGTGGCTTTGACTTAGGTCTTAGAAGTAGATGGTCTCTTTCTGCATCACTGTTGTTCTTTGTTGTAGAATTGGTTCTCTACAGGACAGCACCTGTTCACATGGATGACTGACACCACTAGATTTTACCATCTTCCTCATAGTCAGTCCTGTCTTTCAGCAGACCTGTCCCTGACCCCATAAATGGGTCTCTGTGGCTCTGCTCTGCAACTTAAGCTGGTGGCAAATATGTGTATGGGCCCTGTAGCTCACTTACCTAAGTTCTTTTCCTCCACGAGCCCAGCAGTCACTCAATGGCCACTTCTTAGGCCTAAGGGTGCACACCTTGCAGAGGAGGGTGTGGGTGGGAGAATTCCTCTCCTAGATGACTCAGAAGCACACAGCACAGCACAGAAGAGGAAAGACAGTGAGCTTCGGAGGCATAGAACAGAAATTTTGCCCTGACATTTAGGGAGTTTGTCCTGGCTCATCTTAGTTAATATAACCTTTGTCAAGATGGTCCAATTTGTCTACATTTCATGACTGTTCTGCTTTATATTTGATAATCTTATCATTTTTGTATCCAGCAAAACAGATCTTGTGTATGTAGAGGTTCTGTTCTACAGTGTTTCTCTGAGTGTAGTTTGTTTCATTTAGCTTGTACTTATGTATTTCAAAACTTTTAAACCTGGAAACCTAAGAACCATTTAATGCTGAGTGTAGGTTTATCTAGCTTGAGAACAAACTGGCCAGACAGCTATACAATAAGAATTGTAGAATACAAAAAATATAATGGCTAATTCATGTTGATATATGGCAGAAATCAAACCAATATTATAAAGCAATCATCCTTCAATTAAAAAGAAAAAAATACAACATATACTTGTAGCTTATTTTATAAAACTCCTCATTTTGTAAAATTCCTTTCTGTTCAACCTGGGTAATTTCCACTGCTCTCTTTTAATTCACTGATATGTTTTTCGGTATCATCTTATCTATTATTAATTCCTTCTAGCATATTTTTTATTTCAGTTATTGTATTCTTCAACTCGTTTGATTCTCCTTTGTATTTTCAGCTCTTGGCTAAAATTCTCACTATGTTTATCCATTCTTCCCCTGAGTTTATCCAGAGTCTTTGTGATCAAGTTACCTTGAACTCTTTAATGAGTACATTGCTTAGCTTCACTTCATTTAGTTCTCAAGTTTTGTGTTACTTCTTCATTTGGAATATATTCCTCTGTCTCCTCATTTTACCTGTTTCTCTGTGTTGATTTCTATGCTTTAGGTAAGTTGGGTACATTTCCTGACTTTGGGGAAGTGACTCATGTAGAAGACCCCCCTGGGGTTCAGCAGCACACTCCCCTCTGGTCACCAGCACCAAGTGCTCTAGGGGGTCCCTTATTCCTTATGTGGGCTGCTTGGGCCCTTCTGTCGTGGAAGGGTCGATGGCTTTATCTTCCTTATAGATGTCTGATCCCTCACATGGGTGGCTGTTTGGCCTGAGAAGTCCTGGGACTGGTGCCAACCCACTGGTGGGTGGGTAACCCTCGGAACATAGAGACTAGAGGGAGGGCTCCAAATAACTGTTTGCCAGCATCAGTGTCCTTGTGGTAGAACAAGCTCTCCCAAATGGCTGCCACCAGCATCTGTGTCCCCAGGAGAGATCTCAGTTGCCTTTTATCTCCCTGGGAAGCTAACTTCAGCAAGTGGGTCTGACTCAGACTCCTTTCAAATTAATGCCTTTGCTCTGGGATTTGGAATGTGTGAGATTTAGCGTTCACCCTTTAAGACAAGTCTCTGTTTCCTATAGCCCTCTGGCTATCCCGTGCACAAGCCTCGCTAGCAATCAGAGCCACATGTTCCAGGGGCTCGTCCTCCTGGTGAAGAACTACTGGGCTGAGAAGCTCAATGTGGGTCTTGGACCCCTCATTCTTTGGGGAGACCCTCTGCCGTTGTGGCTGAAACCGTTTACTTCAGATTGGGACTTGAACACAGCCAAAATCCAGTTTGGGACTCAAACCTCTGTGCCTGGGACTCAAACCCAGTCAAAACCCAGTTTTGGACTTGAATCCACATGGCTGGGACTCAAACCCAGCAAAACCCACAGTACCTGGTTTCAGGGTCTAATGAAGATCAGGTTCTTGATGTCTCATTGCAGAAAGAATTCAGTGGAAAAAAAAAAGGAAGAGAAAGAATTCAGTGAGAGACAAAGTGATAGGTAAGAAATGGATTTATTCAGATTCACAATATTGTGAAAATGACTATACTACCAAATGCAATCTACAGATTCAATGCAATCCCTTTCAAATTACCAACAGCATTTTTCACAGAACTAGAACAAAAAATTTCAAATTCATATGGAAACACAAAAGATTCAGAATAGGCAAAGCAGTCTTGGGAAAAAAGAATGGAGCTGGAGGACTCAACCTTCCTGACTTCAGGTTATACTACAAAGCTACAGTCATTAAGACAGTATGGTACTGGCACAAAAACAGAAATAGAGACCAATGGAACAAGATAGAAAGGCTAGAAATAAACCCACACACCTATGGGTAACTTATTTTTGACAAAGGAGGCAAGAATATACAATGGGGCAAAGACAGCCACTTCAATAAATGGTGCTGGGAAAACTGGACAGCTCCATTTAAAAGAATGAAATTAGAACACTTCCTAACACTATACACAAAGATAAACTCAAAATGGATTAAGGACCTAAATGTAAGACCAGAAACTATAAAACTCTTAGAGGAAAACATAGGCATAATATTCGATGACACAAATTAAAGAAAGATCCCCTGTGACCCACCTCCTAGAGTAATGGAAATAAAAACAAAAGTAAACAAGTGGAACTGATTAAACTTAAAAGACTTTGCACAGCAAAGAAAACTATAATCCAGGTGAAAAGACAACCCTCAGAATGGGAGAAAATAGGCAGCAAATGAAACAACTGACAAAGGATCAATATCAAAAATATACAAGCAGCTCATACAACTCAATAGTGGAAAAACAAACAACCCAATCAAAAAGTGGGAAAAAGACCTAAACAGACATTTTTCCAAAGAAGACATACAGATGGCTAACAAACACATGAAAAATGCTCAACATCATTCATTGTTAGGAAATGCAAATCAAAATTACAATGAGATATCACCTCACACTAGTCAGAATGGCCATCATCAAAAAATCTACAAACAAACAAAAACATCTACAAACAAAAAAACCTACAAAATGCTGGAAAGAATGTGGAGAAAAGAGAACACCCTTGCACTGTTAATGGGAATGTAAATTGATACTGCTATGGAAGATGGTATGGAGATTTCTTAAAAAACTAGGAATAAAACCACCATATGACCCAGCAATCCCACTCCTAGGCATATACTCTGAGGAAACCAAAATTGAAAGAGACATGTATATCCCATTGTTCATTGCAGCACTATTTACAGTAACTAGAACATGGAAGCAACCTAGAGGTCCATCGAGAGGTGAGAAGTTGTGGTGCACATACACAATGGAATATTCAGTTCAGTTCAGTCACTCAGTCGTGTCCGACTCTTTGCGACCCCATGAACCACAGCACACCAGGCCTCCCTGTCCATCACCAACTCCCGGAGTTCACCCAGACTTGCGTTCATTGAGTCAATGATGCCATCCAGCCATCTCATCCTCTGTCGTCCCCTTCTCCTCCTGCCCCTCAATCCCTCCAGCATCAGGGTCTCTTCCAATGAGTTAACTCTTCGCATCAGGTGGCCAAAGTATTGGAGTTTCAGCTTCAGCATCAGTCCTTCCAATGAACACCCAGGACTATTTTCCTTTAGAATGGACTGGTTGGATCTCCTTGCAGTCCAAGGGACTCTCAAGAATCTTCTCCAACACCACAGTTCAAAAGCATTAATTCTTTGGTGCTCAGCTTTCTTCACAGTCCAAGTCTCACATCCATACTGCTCAGGCATGAAAAGGAACACATTTGAGTCAGTTCTGATGAGGTGAATGAACCTAGAACCTATTATACAGAGGAAGTGAGTCAGAAATAGAAAGATAAATACAATATTCTAACACATATATATGGAATTTAGAAGAATGGTATTGAAGAATTTATTTACAGGGCAACAATGGAGAAAGAGACATAGAGAACAGACTTACGACATGGGGAGAGGGGAGGAGAGGGTGAGATGTATGGAAAGGGTAACATGGAAACTTGTATTACCATATGTAAAATGGATAGCCAATGGGAATTTGCTGTATGGCTCAGGAAACTCAAACAGGGGCTCTGTATCAACCTAGAGGGATGGGATGGGGAGGGAGATGGAGGGAGTTTCAAAAGGGAGGGGATATATGTATACCTATGGCTGATTTGGACTGCAAGGAGATCCAACCAGTCCATCCTAAAGGAAATCAGTCCTGAATATTCATTGGAAGGACTGATGCTGAAGCTGACACTCCAATCCTTTGGCCACCTGCTGTGAAGAACTGACTCATTTGGAAAGACCCTGATGCTGGGAAAGATTGAAGGCAGGAGGAGAAGGAGATGACAAAGGATGAGATGGTTGAATGGCATCACAGACTCAATGAACATGAGTTTGAGTAAAATTCAGGAGTTGGTGATGGACAGGGAGGCCTGGTGTGCTGCAGTCAATGAGGTCACAACGAGTCAGACCCAACTGAGTGACTGAACTGAACTGAACTGATGACTGATTCATGTTGAGGTTTAACAGAAAACAACAAAATTCTGTAAGGCAATTACCCTTCAATAAAAAATAAAGAAAGAAAGAAATGGATTGATTCAGATTCAGAGAGAAGCACACTCAACAGACAGAGTGTAGGCCATTACAGAGGGCAAGTGAAGCAGTGAAATGTGCCATGGTTAGATTTTATCGGCTGGGCAATTTTATATGCTAACAAGTGGGAGGATTAGTCCAGCTATTTTGGGGAAGGAGTATAGATTTCCAGGATTTGGGCCACCACCCACTCCTTGGGATTTTGACCTCAGTTCAGTCCAGTTCAGTCGCTCAGAGGTGTCCAACTCTTTGCGACCCCATGCACTGCAGCACACCAGGCTTCCCTGTCCATCACCAACTCCTGGAGTTTACCCAAACTCATGTCCATTGAATTGGTGATGCCCTCCAACTATCTCAACCTCTGTTGTCCCCTTCTCCTTCTGTCTTAATCTTTCCCAGTATCAGAGTCTTTTCAAATGAGTCAGTTCTTCGCATCAGGTGGCCAAAATATTGAGGTTTCAGCTTCAGCATCAGTCCTTCCAATAGATATTCAGGAATGATTTCATTTAGAATGTACTGGTTGGATCTCCTTGTCCAAGAGACTCACAGTTCAAAAGTGTCAATTTGTCAGCACTCACTTTCTTTATAGTCCAACTATCACATCCATACATGACTACTGGAAATCCATAGCTTTGACTAGATGGACCTTTGTTGAAAAGTAATGTCTCTGCTTTTTAATAAGCTATCTAGGTTGGTCATAACTTTTCTTCCAAGGAGTAAGTGTCTTTTAATTTCATGGCTGCAGTCACCATCTGCAGTGATTTTTGGAGACTCCCCCCTCCCACCCAAAATAAAGTCTGTCACTATTTCCATTGTTTCCCCATCTATTTGCCATGAAGTGATGAGACCAGATGCCATGATCTTAGTTTTCTGAATGTTGAGCTTTAAGCCAACTTTTTCACTCTCTTCTATCACTTTCATCAAGAGATTCTTTAGTTCTTCTTAGCTTTCTGCCATAAGGGTGGTGTCATCTGCATATCTGAGGTTATTGATATTTCTCCCAGCAATCTTGATTCCAGCTTGTGCATTATCCAGCCCGGCATTTCTCATGATGTACTCGGCATAGAAGTTAAATAAGCAGGGTGACAATATACAGCCTTGACTTAATCCTTTCCTTATTTGGAACCAATCCATGTCCTTCCATGTCCAGTTCTAACTGTTGCTTCTTGACCTGCATACAGATTTCTTAGGAGGCAGGTAAGGTGGTCTGGTATTTCCATCTTCTTAAGAATTTTCCACAGTTTATTGTGATCCACACAAAGGCTTTGGCCTAGTCAATAAAGCAGAAGCAGATGTTTTACTGGAACTCTCTTGCTTTTTCAATGGTCTAATGGATGTTGGCAATTTGATCTCTGGTTCCTCTGCTTTTTCTAAATCCATCTTGAACATCTGGAAATTCATGTACTGTTAAGCCTGCCTTGAAGAATTTTGAGCATTACGTTGATAGCTCGGGAGACGAATGCAGTGTGTGGTAGTTTGAGCATTCTTTGGTATTGGTTTTCTTTGGGACTGGAATGAAAACTGATATTTTCTAGTCCTGTGGCCACTGCTAAGTTTTCTAAATTTGCTGGCATATTGAATGCAGCACTTTCACAGCATGATCATTTAGGATTTGAAATAGCTCAACTGGAATTCCATCACCTCCATTAGCTTTGTTCATAGTATTCCTGAGGCCCACTTGACTTCACATTCCAGGATGTCTGGCTCTAGCTGAGTGATCACACCATCGTGATTATCTGGGTCATGAAGATCTTTTTTGTATAGTTCTTCTGTGTACTCTTGCCACCTCTTCTTAATATCTTCTGCTTCTGTTAGGTCCATACCATTTCTGTCCTTTATTGTACCCATCTTTGCATGAAATGTTCCCTTGGTATCTCTAATTTTCTTGAAGAGATCTCTGCTGCTGCTGCTGCTAAGTCGCTTCAGTCGTGTCCGACCCTGTGCTACCCCATAGACGGCAGCCCACCAGGCTCCCTCGTCCCTGGGATTCTCCTCAAGAACATTGGAGAGGGTTGCCATTTCCTTCTCCAATGCATGAAAGTGAAAAGTGAAAGTGCAGTCTCTCAGTCATGTCCGACTCTTTGCAACCCCATGGACTCCAGGGTAGCCCACCAGGCTCCTCTGTCCATAGGATTTTCCAGGCAAAAGTGCTGGAGTGGGGTGCCATTGCCTTCTCCGAAGAGATCTCTAGTCTTTCTCATTCTATGGTTCTCCTCTATTTTTTTGCATTGATCACTTAAGAAGGCTTTCTTATCTTTCTTTGCTATTCTTTGGAACTCTACATTCAAATGGATATATCTTTCCTTTTCTCCTTTGCCTTTTGCTTCTCTTCTTTTAACAGCTATTTTTAAGGCCTCCTCAGACAACTATTTTGCCTTTTTGCATTTCTTTTTTATGGGGGTGGTCTTGATCATTGCCTCCTATACAATGTACAAACCTCCCTCCATAGTTCTTCAGACACTCTATGAGATCTAATCCCTTGAATCTATTTGTCAGTTCCACTGTATAATTACAAGGGATTTGATTTATGTCATGCCTGAATGGTCTAATGGTTTTTGCTACTTTCTTCAATTTAAATCTGAATTTGGTAATAAGGAGTTCATGACCTGAGCCACAGCCAGCTCCCATCTTGTTTTTGCTGATTGTACAGAGCTTCTCCATCTTTGACTGCAAAGAATATAATCAATCTGATTTCTGTATTGACCACCTGGTGATGCCCGTGTGTAGAGTCTTCTCTTGTGTTGTTGGAAGAGGGTGTTTTGTATGATCAATGTGTTCTCTTGGCAAAATGCTATTAGCTGTTGCCCTGCTTCATTCTGTACTCCAAGGCCAAATTTGCCTGTTACTCCAGGTATTTCTGGACTCCTAGTTTTGCATTCCAGTCCACTATAATGAAAAGGGCATCTTTTTCGTTTGTTAGTTCTAGAAAGTATGTAGGTCTTCATAGAACCGTTCAGCTTCTTCAGCGTTACTGCTCAGGGCATAGGCTTGGATTACTGTGATATTCAATGGTTTGCCTTGGAAATGAACAGAGATCATTCTGTTGTTTTTGCGATCGCATCCAAGTACTGCATTTTGGACTCTTTTGTTGACTATGATGGCTACTTCAGTTTTTCAAAGGTATTCTTGCCCACAGTAGTAGATATAATGGTCATCTGAGTTAAATTCACCCATTTCAGTCCATCTTAGTTCACTAACTCCTGAAGTGTCGATGTTCACTCTTGCCATCCTCTGTTTGACCACTTCCAATTTGCGTTGAATCATGGACCTAACATTCCAGGTTCCTATGCAATATTGGTCTTTTCAGCATCGGACTTTATTTCCATCACCAGTTACATCCACAAATGGGTACTGTTTTTGCTTTGGCTCTGTCTCTTCATTCTTTCTGGAGTTATTTCTCCACTGATCTCCAGTAGCATGTTGGGAACCTACCGACCTGGGAGTTCATCTTTCGTGTCCTATCTTTTTGCCTTTTCACATTGTTCATGGGGTTCTCCAGGCAAGAATACTGAAGTGGTTTACCATTCCCTTCTCCAGTGGACCACGTTTTGTGAGAACTCTCTACCATGACCCGTTCTTCTTGGGTGGCCCTACATGGCATGACTGTTAGTTTTATTGAGTTAGACAAGGCTTTTGACCTTTGGGTGTGTTGTCTCACTAGCTGAGTGAGGATCAGGGTCTAGTTTTGTCTGCCATCTTGGTCCCATTTGATTCTAATCAGTTTATGCTGTGTCCTTGGGCTATGTCATTCTTTCGAAAGTTGTGCCCTGCCCCTTTGCCTCCTGTTACATGACTGTCCCACTGTCTTGACAACACTGTGTCTTCACCCTTCCTATTCATTTGGTTGTGATTTCTTCCTTTTTCTTCTTTTTAATATTAGCTTTTGGCCATCCCACATGGCATGTTCCCAGTTCCCTGACATGGGATTGAACCCATACCCCCTGCATTGGAAGCACAGAATCTTAACCACTGGAAGTCCCTGTGGTTTCTCCTCTGTATCTTTAGATGTGGATTTTTTTTTTCCTTGCTGGTCCTCAGGTTGTTCTCCTAGATGGTTACTCTGTAAATGGTGCAATTGTAGAGTGCATGTGCGAGGAGGTGAGCTCAGGGTCTTCTTGCTCCTTCTCAGCCACACTCGCTGAAGACATTACATTTTAAGCAATGGCCAACTGGAGCCAGAAAGCAGAAGCTTCACTGACAGTTTTTTGTGTGTGTGAGGAATGAAAGTTGATGTGAGTCATTCAGTCTCAGAAGAAGACAACAGAAAGGACATAAAAATTGAGCCAACGTTCTCTCTGTTCTTGTCTTTTATTTAAATATCTCCCCTATTTTTAAATTTCTCTCCTTCTTTATCTCTTTCAATGTGATATTTCTGTATATAGATCTAAAGTGTTTACATTTTTATGTTAAGAACTTCTTTTGAAATAATGATTTTTAAAATCATTTGGAATATTTCACATTTGTATATTTTAGGTTTCTGAAAGTCTTAATTTGATTTTGGTCACTGCTTCTTGTATAGCTTTGGATATGCTATGGGCTTCATCAATTTTTTGTGGCTAAAACTCTCAGAAAGTCTTCCCATCTTATTGACTCAGATGTAACATCATTTCAAAAAGTATTTTGAGCAAGTAGGTTCTGTAATAGTAAATTGATAAACTAAGAGTATTGAAAGAAATTTGAGATTGATAAGTGAAAGTGAAGTCGCTCAGTCATGTCCGACTCTTTGCAACCCTGTGGACTGTAGCCCGCCAGGCTCCTCTGTCCATGGGATTCTCCAGGCAAGAATACTGGAGTGGGTTGCCATTTCCTTCTCCAGAGGATCTTCCCAAGCCAGGGATCGAACCCAGGTCTACCTGCATTGCAGGCAGATGCTTTATCCTCTGAGCCACTAGGGAAGCCCCTGAGATTGGTAAGAGAAAATTAAACACACACAAAATTTTTAGGGACTTACCCTCAAATTTGTGCTCTGCAAATACTTTACAACAATGAATTTTTATTTTAAAAATCCCATCAATGTCTATTGCAACTATCTATGCTGCTATTAAGTAATTCTCATAGAAAAAATTTCTCCACTCTAAAATGGAAATGTAAAAGATAAAAACAACTGTTCTTTCCATTACAGTTAAAGTCACTGGAGTCTTAAACTTAAAATTTAATTTGGACCTTATATTTTCTAGTACATTTAAAGACTGAGGATGAGTTCTAAAAGTGTATATAGTACCATGTGTAAAGTAAAGTAATATGGTAAAGTTGTTTTCATATTGCAATGTGCTTCTTTTAAAAAAATATTGAAGCCATTGTTCTCCCCTTCCTGGAGTAAACAGATTTGCTCATAGAAAATTTCAGGGCTGAAATAATAGTTTATTTCTGATATAATTTTATAGGAAGAATTACATAGCCTATTTTTCTTTAGAAATTATGATGATTTCTTCTTAATAACGCTGATCATATCAGTTCATTTCAACCTAATGAAAATGTGTGGCAAGGAGAGCAGAGGGTCTGGGCAGAAGTTGATACTTTAGGAGGATTTGAAGACGACTGATTAGCTTTGAGAGTCCTCCAACCATTTCTACCTATGATGCCCATCAGTCTCAAATTTCTTACCTCCTGTGTCCATCCCTTTGTTCCACGTCTATGATCTGTCAGGTGCTAGGTTGTATTTTAAAGATACCACAAAAAGCAAAAAATAAATCCAGCTGCAGGATTATCTGGTTAAGAATGATACCAGCTGGCAAACCCGGATTACCCTGGGGATGTCCTTCGGTCCTATAGACACAGCCTCTTAATGTCTGACTACTACGTTCTACTGATGGCTTCAGGCTCTTTGTCTTTGCTTCTTTGATCACAGTCTGTCTGCTGCTCTTTGCCACTGTCCCCAGCATGCCACCAGTAACCACTTCTCCCCCTTTTTCTCCCTCTTCCTATTTCAAGACCTCAGTTTTTATTCCTCACCACTGGGCTCCCTACATCAGAATTCTCCTCTCATTCACTCCTTCCTACCTACTTATGCCATGTTATGTCTCCAGAATGTACTTTGATCCTGGCCCTGCCATGAAAAGGAGGATCAGTTCAGTTCAGTTGCTCAGTCGTGTCCGACTCTGTGCGACCTCATGAATCGCAGCACGCCAAGCCTCCCTGTCCATCACCAACTCCAGGAGTTCACTCAAACTCATGTCCATCGAGTTGGTGATGCCATCTAGCCATCTCATCCTCTGTCGTCCCCTTCTCTTCCTGCCCCCAATCCCTCCCAGCACCAGGGTCTTTTCCAATGAGTCAACTCTTCACATGAGGTGGCCAAAGTATCGGAGTTTCAGCATCAGTCCTTCCAATGAACACCCAGGACTATTTTCCTTTAGAATGGACTGGTTGGATCTCCTTGCAGTCCAAGGGACTCTCAAGAGTCTTCTCCAACACCACAGGTCAAAAGCATCAATTCTTCGGCACTCAGCTTTCCTCACAGTCCAACTCACATCCATACACGACCACTGGAAAAACCATAGCCTTGACTAGACGTACCTTGTTGGCAAAAATGTTTCTGCTTTTTAATATGCTGTCTAGGTTGGTCATAACTTTCCTTCCAAGGAGTAAGTGTCTTTTAATTTCATGGCTGCAATCACCATCTGCAGTGATTTTGGAGCCCCCCCAAATAAAGTCTGACACTGTTTCCACTGTTTCCCCATCTATTTCCCATGAAGTGATGGGACCAGATGCCATGATCTTAGTTTTCTGAATGTTGAGCTTTAAGCCAACTTTTTCACTCTCCTCTTTCACTTTCATCAAGAGGCTCTTTAGTTCTTCACTTTCTGCCATAAGGGTGGTGTCATCTGCATATCTGAGGTTATTGATATTTCTCCCGGCAATCTTGATTCCAGCTTGTGCTTCTTCCAGCCCAGCATTTCTCATGATGTACTCTGCATATAAGTTAACTAAGAAAGGTGACAATATACAGACTTGACGTGCTCCTTTTCCTATTTGGAACCAGTCTGTTGTTCCACACTGCATGTGGGTGAAGCACTGGGAGAGGATCAGAGGTGGGTCCTTGGGAGGAAGGGCAAGTCCATGCTACCGGCAATATATATTACATCCTTTCATCCAGTCACTCTGGAGTGCTTCAAAGAATTAGAGCCTCACGATTGGATTGTTTCCTTTCATATTATAAGTGAGGCACCTCTCCTGTGGGTGCAACTTGCTGACAGATTCCTGGCAAAGTTTGAAGATGTCAGTGTTCGTTTCACTAGTAGGGACACTGAACCTGCAGCTTAATGCTGCTAAGAATCTGGAGAGGTTTTCTGGCTGTCCATTACCAGAAGCACTGCTGATCTCAGACACTCCCTCAAATTTGAGAACCAGAAGCCAGCCTTCTTGCCTTGTGTGAAAACCATACATAAGCACTTCTAAAAAAGGGAATTTAGAGTGTCTCCAAGATGTCTGTGAAAGTCTTCAGATGGAGAGTTAGCAGGGGAGGGAACAGTGTTGGTGGTGATGGTAAGACAGTGTGCCGAGTGCTCTTTTCAATTCCTATCCTTGGTCTTGCATTTGGAAGCTACTACAGGAAGGTGATGTCTTTGGGAGAACAGCTGAGAGGTGTGCATTTGGGCTAAGTCACTTCAGTCACATCCAACTCATTGCAACACTATGGACCATAGCCTGCCAGGCTCCTCTTGTTCATGGGATTCTTCAGGTAAGAATACTCCAGTGGGTTGCCATGCCCTCCTCCAGGGGCATCTTCCCAACTCAGGGATGGAACCCACGTCTCTTATGTCTCCTGCATTGGCAGGAGGGTTCTTCACCACTACAGCCACCTCGAAAGCCCAGCTGAGAGGCAAGAGTCTAGAACTCGGTGCTGACATTGTACGTCTGTCAACAGCCACTAGAGGGTGCCAGAGCCCGAGGTTGAGGAGCCTGCAGAGTCATTTCTTCGTTACGGCGGGGAGAATTTTTAGCTAGTGCAGAAGAAAAGACAGTAGATTGTAAGGATGCTGCTCAGTCTGATTATGTGGAGAGAAGCAGAATCTGAGAGGGATGATGGCACCCAATTCAATGAAGATCCATTGGAGCCCAGGGCTGAGGGAGGAATCGAAAGCAGTCAGCTTATATCAAGTGATCAACAATGTGATTAGAGGAATCTCTGGATTCCATTAGAGGAATCTCTGGAAACCCACAAAATTGCTCTTCAGAAGAGTAGGCTTGGAACATCCAGATTGTAGTGGTATTAGTAGATACTACTCTTCCCTGGCCTGGAAGAAGGAAGTGAGCAAAGGAGAGAGAATTGGACCATAGCCCTCTGCTCTGTTGCAGACTTCTGTGGTTGGAGCAGACTCAAGTCGGCATAAGGGAGAGAATGGGGAAAAAGAACTTGCAGCTCTTATCACATTGGATTTGTCCTATATATGTAAAAACAAAAGGATAATTTTTATATTACCTTAGAGTGACCCAAAGAAACATGGGACCTGTTCAAGATTTCATCCAAGGTCAGGGAATGAATTGTTTGATGGAGCAAGTTTAGTAAGGAGTGGCAGGGAAGAATGTATTTGTTTTATAATTGTATACTATTAATCTCAGCCATTCAGTACAAGTGTTGCATTAAAATAAGATTCATTGGAATTCAAGATGGAAAGTATTAACTAAAACCAAGGAGAGTATTTTATGTTAATGGAGTGAAGACTTCTATAACTGTGGTACTCTTTCCTGTTTCCCTCTTTGCTCTCTTCCTATCAGTCCACTTAGGACTTTCTTTACTCTGTCTTCCCTGAGCCTCCTCCAATCTGCCTCATACTCTACATTCTATTAATATGACATAGGTTCCAACTCCCTCTGTCCCTCCATCTCTAATATCCTTCCCTCACAAGAATTAAAAGGTGGCTCCACCGATGCATCTTTTCTTAAGCAAAATAAATATGAATTTATTTGGCTTCACTAGGTCTTAGTTGTGGCATGCAGGATCTTTTAGCTGTGGCATGCAGAATCTTTTTAGTTGTGGCATGTGAACTCTGAGCTGTGGCATACAGGCTCTTAGTAGCAGCGCGTGGGATCTAGTTCTGTGACCAGGGATTGAACCTGGGCCCCTTGCCTTGGGAGTGCAGAGTCTTAGCCACGGGATCACCAGGGAAGGCTCCACCAATGCATTTCTCTGTCAGCAAATTACCTATGTTCACTGAATTTCCATTTATCATCCATTAAGTGCAGATAAAATTTTCTACCTTGAGGATTAAATAAAATAATCCTTATAAATTGCATAACATGGCATCTGGCACATAATAATAAGTGGCACTAATTGCTAAAGCAAGATTAGTGATAAGAGGCATTTATATAACCATTTCATCTTCTTTCACAAACAAAAAATGAGCCTTCTCTCTGATATGTGGCAACCTAGCATATGTAAGTTCAGTATATGTAACCTCATGACAGTGATTACAATGACAATGAAACAGTAACAATAGGAGTAAGACTGACAACAAGATACCCCAGAAATCTGAAAACAAGTGGCCCAGGAAAAATACTAGTGTGAGTAATGGAGCCTAGTAGGTTATTGCTAGGGACTGACAGTAGCATGTTGAGATACTGTAATTGGAGACTTGGGTGGCTAAGTCAAGCATACATTCCATGCAACTTTCAGAGCAAAACCACACAAAGAGAATATTTGATAAATATGTATAGCATTCAGACAGACCCTGCAGGTCACCTTCTATCTCTCAGCTGTTCTAATATATAGAGCAGTATACCATCATATTTAAATAGGAAGGGCAGCAATAAATTTGTTTAATCTAACCTCAGCACCATTACATAATGTCAGAAACATTAAAAGAAAATGCAAATATCTAAAGGCTAAGGGAATCGTAATTTGGAGTAAGCAATGCGTTCTATAAAACAAATTGCTTCTGACAAAACCAATTGCAGCTTTGATAGAATTATAAAATTATTCCTTTATGGGATGATGGTTATATTTGAACATTATCAAATCATTTGCCAATTGCTCATGCAATTTAAAATAATTCAGATTAGATTTAAACACGAGCAATCACAAAATGGAATGATTCAGTGAAAACTGGCTGAGGATCTATAAATAAAGAGGTCATGGTAATAACAATATGTGAAACTCCAAATGGAATCTGAGTGGGATTGCTCTCTTCATGTTTAATATCTTGATTAATAGAGTGGGTGATGGAATAGCAATATAAAATGTTTCATTAGGCCCATTTCAGGAGAGTGAATACAGAGAAAAAAGAACAATGGGAATAGAGACCCAGAGAAGTTCAAAATTGTAACAGAAAATAAAAAGCTGCCATTTAGGTGGTAAAATTCCATGTTAATTATGTTGTAGAAAGTATTCTGATATATAGGGCTTATGAAGAATATCTGGTGATACCTAAGAGCAATTAGATAAAGGTGGGCAACACATTTGAAATCAATTCATGATGACAGTTTCTTTTTGCATTCTAACCCTCCTACTCTAAAGATTTCAAGCTGATAGCTATATATAAACTTCATAAAATAGGGAAAACTAGGAACTAGAAGTTAAAATACTAAATGAATGGCAATGGTATGGTAACTTGTAAATAATGGCTGTATATAAGTTAACTGTGACAGCTGGATTCAATTTTCCAAAAGCAATGCTTTCTTCCGATTTATTTGGATAACAGTTAAAAAAATAAGTATTAAAGATACTGGATCGAAATTGCATATAGGAAGAATGCAGGATCTAGACTATAGAAGAGCTGGCTGAGGTATCTGACTCTGTAAACTTTAGACATCCTTCACTGTAAAAAGTTGGGAAAATATGCTTGAATTTTAGAAACTGACTGCTAAGTCCCTTGAGTGGTGTCTGACTCTTTGTGACCCTATGGACGGACGCCTGCCAGGCTTCTCTACCCATGGGATTCTCCAGGGAAGAATACTGAAGTGGTTGCCATGCCCTTCTCAAGGGGATCTTCCCAACCTAGGGATAGAAACTGAATCTCCTGTGGATACATTGCAGGCAGATTCTTTACCATTTAGCCACCAAGGAAGCCCTAGAAACTGACTAAATGTGTGCTAATAATATCACTCATCAAAATTGTTACTGATTAGCTTAGAAATTTTGACCTGCAAAAGACCTTAGAGTTCTGCATCCATTCATTTGTTTATTTTTATTGAAGTATAGTTGATTTGGAACACTGTGTTGGTGTCAAGTGTACAACAAAGTGATTCAGTTACACGTATATGTGTATATATTAGTATTTTCCCCCAATTCTATTCCATTAGTTCATTACAATATATTTAATACAGCTCTCTGTGCTACACAGTAAATCCTTGTTGTTTATACTTGGTTTGCATCTGTTAATCCCATACTCCCAATTTATGTTTACCCCACCCCTGCCTTCCCCATTGGTGACCATAAGTTTGTTTTCTATGTCTGTTTCTGTTTTGTAAATAAGTTCATCTGCACTATTTATCTATACTGAATAGATGAGACATTGGAACTCAAAAGTGATTTAGTAACTTGCTGAGAATGCATAACAATTTTGAAGTAGAAGCCATCCACTGCCTTGTTTTTTACCACTCTGGATAAATGAGACTAATTTCTCTTCTTGCTAAGAGCTAGGTCCAGAACTTAACTCTGGGAGCCAAGCTGTGCTGTGTGCTAATCACCAGTTGTTTCTGACTCTTTGCAACCCCATGGAGTGTAGCCCTCCAGACTCCTCTGCCCATGGGGATTCCCCAGGCATGAATATTGGATTGGGTAGCCTATCCCTTCTCCAGGGGATCTTCCCGACCCAGGAATTGAACCAGGGTCTTCTGCATTGTAGGTGGATTCTTTACCCTCTGAGCTACCAAGGAAGCCCATGAGTTACGCTACTTGGATTGAAATCCTGGCTGTACCCTTCACTAGTGTTGTAACCTTAACCTCTCTCTCTCTTTCCTAATCTGTAAAATGGGATAATAGTAGTACTTGCTGCATAGTGTGGTTGAAAGGATTAAATTAGTTTTCTTCATAAAATGCCCAGAACAGTTTTCCAGCGTATGGAAAATGTTAAATTGTCATTGTTTTGTTATTGTTTAGTCACTAACTTGTGTCTGTTTTGAGACCCCATGGACTGTAGCTCACCAGGCTCCTCTGTCTCTGAGATTTCCCAGGCAAGAATACTGGAGTTGAGTGCCATTTCCTTCTCCAGAGTATCTTCCCCACCCAGAGACGGAACCCGCATCTCCTGCATTGGAAGGAGGGTTCTTTATCTTTTGAGCCACCAGGGAAGCCTAGTCATCCTTATTATACTTGCAATTAAAAGTCTAGATTTCATGCTGCAAAATTTAATATAGAATATCATAAATGTTTTTGAGAAATGTTCTTGAAATTTACGAAAAAAGGATCAGTTTACTTCCTGATAAAGCTGTGTCGTTTAGTATGACCTAAACATAATAAGGGAGCTTCCCTGGTGGCTCAGACAGTAAAGCATCTGCCTGCAATGTGGGAGATCCAGGTTCTATCCCTGGGTCAGGAAGATATCCTGGAGAAGGAAGTGGAAACCCACTCCAGTACTCTTGCCTGGAAAATTCCATGGATGGAGGAGCCTGGTAGGTTACAGTCCATGGGATTGCAAAGAGTTGGACACGACTGAACGACTTCACTTCACTTCACTGGTGGCTCAGATGGTAAAGAATCTGCCTGCAATGGGGAGACTTGGGTTTGATCCCTGGGTTGGGAAGATCCCCTGGAGGAGGGCATGGCAACCCACTCCAGTATTCTTGCCTGGAGAATCCCCATGGAAAGAGGAGCCTGGCAGGCTACATACAGACATGGAGTTGCAAAGAGTCACACACAACTGTGCGACTCAGCACAGCCCACATAGTAAGAATCTCTACTTGTATATGTTTTGCATTATTTTTGTTGGGAGAATATCATAAAGAGATAGTTCCAATGTTAGTTTTGTTTGGGAAACTTGTTTCTACTCTCTTTGTAGTTTGTAGTGAAATACCTGTGAAAGTAGTCAGTAGTCATCATTGCCTAAATCGGTACATTCTAAGCTTAGGTCTTCCAAGTCACATGGAGAATTGGAGATATATATGTATACACACATAGATACACAGACACACATATATTTACATATATATACCCATATTTTAAAAATATTATTTCACTCTCATCCCTGTGATTTAGGAAAAAGCAAGAGCAAGCAAGAATTCTTAACTGAGATGATGACTGATCACAAATTTAAGTGCAAAACAGCACAGAGAAAAAACTCCTTATTGTCTTAGGCATCTAATGTGATCTAACTATATGGAATATTTTATGAGGGAAGGAAAGCTAGTAATTTCTTTTCAAATGTTTTATGACGGAGAACTTCAAACATATAAGGTAAGGTTATGAAGGTGTTTGAATCCATCACTGAAGTAAAGAACTTATCAACTCTTGGCCAGCCTTGTAACCTGTACACATTCCCTGGTGGTGTGCTGGAACCAGCCCAGACCTGATGGAGAGTGAATGGTGAGCATCTTTTCACAGCTGCAAGTTCAGTACATAACTTGAGAGCTTGAAATCAGTCATAGGGTGAATATTTGTACCATGGCAATCTGCAAATGATACATATGTTACAAATCAGCTATTCCAGCCCCAAGCAGGGTGTTTAGCATTTAATAGTACAGGACTGCCCTTCTTGGAGAAGGCAATGGCACCTCACTCCAGTACTCTTGCCTGGAAATCCCATGGTTGGAGGAGCCTGGTGGGCTACAGTCCATGGGGTCGCTAAGAGTTGGACACGACTGAGTGACTTCACTTTCATTTTTCATTTTCCTGCAATGGAGAAAGAAATGGCAACCCACTCCAGTGTTCTCGCCTGGAGAATCCCAGGGACGGGGGAGCCTGGTGGGCTGCCATCTATGGGGTTGCACAGAGTTGGACACAACTGAAGCGACTTAGCAGCAGCAGAAGGAGCCCTGCTTACTTTTCCCTCCCGAGTTAATTTGAGACAAAAATTTCAGTCAGTACTATTTCATTTCTAAATATTTTAGCCCAAAAAGAAAAGGATGATTTTAATTTAAATGTAGCTATTCAGTTCAGCCAGACAAAGGGAGTGCCAAAGAATGCTCCAACTACCGCACAATTGTACTCATCTCACATGATAGCAAAGTAATGCCCAAAATTCTCCAAGCCAGGCTTCAGCAATACGTGAACCGTGAACTTCCAGATGTTCAAGCTGATTTTAGAAAAGGCAGGGAAACCAGAGATCAAATTGCCAACATCTGCTGGATCATGGAAAAAGCAAGAGAGTTCCAGAAAAACATCTATTTCTGCTTTATTGACTATGCCAAAGCCTTTGACTGTGTGGATCACAAGAAACTGTGGAAGATTCTGAAAGAGATGGGAATACCAGACCACCTGACCTGCCTCTTGAGAAACCTGTATGCAGGTCAGGAAGCAACAGTTGAAACTGGACATGGAACAACAGACTGGTTCCAAATAGGAAAAGGAGTACGTCAAGGCTGTATATTGTCACCCTGCTTATTTAACTTATATGCAGAATACATCATGAGAAACGCTGGACTGGAAGAAACACAAGCTGGAATCAAGATTGCTGGGAGAAATATCAGTCACCTCAGATATGCAGATGACACCACCCTGATGGCAGAAAATGAAGAGGAACTAAAATGCCTCTTGATGAAAGTGAAAGAGGAGAGTGAAAAAGTTGGCTTAAAGCTCAACATTCAGAAAAAGAAGATCATGGCATCTGGTCCCATCACTTCATGGGAAACAGATGGGGAAACAGTGGAAACAGTATCAGACTTTATTTTGGGGGGCTCCAAAATCACTGCAGATGGTGATTGCAGCCATGAAATTAAAAGACACTTACTCCTTGGAAGAAAAGTTATGACCAACCTATACAGCATATTCAAAGCAGAGGCATTACTTTGCTGACTAAGGTCTGTCTAGTCAAGGCTATGATTTTTCCAATAGTCATGTATGGATGTGAGAGTTGGACTATGAAGAAAGCTGAGCACCGAAGAATTGATGCTTTTGAACTGTGGTGTTGGAGAAGACTCTTGAGAGTCCCTTGGACTGCAAGGAGATCCAAACAGTCCATTCTAAAGGAGATCAGCCCTAGGATTTCTTTGGAAGGAATGATGCTAAAGCTGAAACTTCAGTACTTTGGCCACCTCATGCAAAGAGTTGACTCATTGGAAAATGCTTTGATGTTGGGAGGGATTAGGGGCAGAAGGAGAAGGGGATGACAGAGGATGAGATGGCTGGATGGTATCACTGACTCAATGGATGTCAGTCTGAGCTCCGGGAGTTGGTGATGGACAGGGAGGCCTGGTGTGCTGCAATTCATGGGGTCACAAAGAGTTGGACACAACTGAGCGACTGAACTGAACTGAATCTTCAGTGGACCACAGCACTCCAGGCCTCCCTGTCCATCACCAACTCCCAGAGTTTATCCAAACTCATGTCCAGTGAGTCAGTGATGCCATCCAACCATCTCATCCTCTGATGTCCCCTTCTGCTCCTGCCCTCAATCTTTCCCAACATCAGGGTCTTTTCAAATGATTCAGCTCTTTGCATCTGGTGGCCAAAATATTGGAGTTTCAGCTTCAACATCAGTCTTTTCAATGAACACCTAGGACTGATTTCCTTTACCGTGAACTGGTTGGATCTCCTTGCAGTCCAAGGTACTCTCAAGAGTCTTCTCCAACACCACAGTTCAAAAGCATCAATTCTTCTGTGCTCAACTTTCTTTATAGTCCAACTCTCACATCCACACATGACTACTGGAAAAACCATAGCCTTGACTAGACAGACCTTTGTTGACAAAGTAATGTCTCTGCTTTTTAATATGCTGTCTAGGTTGGTCATAACTTCCCTTCCAAGGAGTAAGCGTCTTTTAATTTCATGGCTGCAGTCACCATCTGCCGTGATTTTGGAGCCCCCAAAAATAAAGTCAGCCATTGTTTCCCCATCTGTTTCCCATGAAGTGATGGGACCAGATGCCATGATCTTCGTTTTCTGAATGTTGAGCTTTTAGCCAACTTTTTCACTCTCCTCTTTCATTTTCATCAGGAGGCTTTTTAGTTCTTCATTTTCTGCCAGCTGGGTGGTATCATCTGCATATCTGAGGTTATTGATATTTCTCCCTGCAATCTCAGTTCCAGATTGTGCTTCTTCCAGCCCAGCATTTCTCATGATGTACCTGCATATAAGTTAACTAAGCAGGGTGACAGTATACAACCTTGATGTACTCCTTTTCCTATTTGGAACCAGTCTGTTGCTCCATGTCTAGTTCTAACTGTTGCTTCCTGATCTGCGTACAGGTTTCTCAAGAGGCAGGTCAGGTGGTCTAGTATTCCCATCTCTTTCAGAATTTTCCACAGTTTCTTGTGATCCACACAGTCAAAGGCTTTGGCATAGTCAATAAAGCAGAAATAGATGTTTTTCTGGAACTCTCTTGCTTTTTCCATGATCCAGCAGATGTTGGCAATTTGATCTCTGGTTCCCTTGCCTTTTCTAAAACCAGCTTCAACATCTGGAAGTTCACGGTTCACGTATTGCTGAAGCCTGGTTTGGAGAATTTTATATAGTACTACATAAAAAATAATGGAGAAGGAAGATCCTTCTCCTGAGGATCTTCCCAACCCAGGGATTGAACCCAGGTCTCCTCCATTGCAGGCAGACACTATACTGTCTGAGCCATCAGGGAAGACCTACACATAAAAAATAATAATTCTTTAATATCAAATTGCCAATCGGTGATCAAATTTCCAATTACCTCTCTCTTTTTAAAGTTTTTTTGAGTTAGGATTTAAATCAGGTTCCTTCACTGTAATTAGGAAACATATCTTGAGAGATGTATCTCTTTTAAAATAGAGAGTCCACCTCTGCATTCCTTCCTTCTCACCTTGCAATGTGCTGTAGGTAGTTCCCTACAGTGTAGATCTATGTAGTGTTGTTATATATTTGTGAATGTTATTTTCTTAAATTTGTTATACGTTTGGATATTTATAGAAGTATACTCAGTGAGGTTTTTATTTGCATTTTTCTTATGGTTAAGAGTAGTGTTTATTTTTTTCTAGGTTCCACTTCATTTTTCTGTAAAGTTAATGGAGATTTTGTTCTCCATTTTAAAAAATTTCTTTATATAATAGGACCATTACCTTTCTTCCTGTGATATAAGATGATTGCCCCACCCCCAGTTTGTGATTTTATTTTACTTTATTTATTTATAGTGTCTCTTTCCAAGAAAAAACTAAAAAAATTATGGGATTTAATTTTCCTTAACTCAAAGCTCAACTTATTGAGCCTGGTTACTTTTCAGTTTTAGCCCACTCAAAATGTCTCTGAGAGTCTTGTAGGGAGATATATGGGCTTTTCAGGAATAACCCTTGGTGAGAAAGTTTAGCCATGGGAGCCTCAGGAGAAAAAGTAATCAACACCGCTGGGGAGTATGGAATTTAGCGCAATATGCTTTGATGTTCAATATTATCTGTAACTTCTTCATGATTGCTAACAGGTGTTCAATGGTACTGGCTGGGAAAAAATTCAAGTTTGGTCCGTTACATTCTCTCTTATTCTCTTCTTGGCGTCTAGACAAGTTGGTGCATTAACACGGTTTTTTAAAATAAGACATTGATGTTTCACACTGTGCTTCTGGTAAACTAATCTGTGTAATGAAAATAGACACCCGACACATTGGAAGCCTCTGGAAAGGGGGAGAGTGGATTACATTCACTCCCCTGGCGTGACCTGATTAAGAGAACTCAATGAAGATTCCGTCTCCAACTTAAATATCCTGGTTCATCTCCTGACATTATCTACAGGTGCACAGCCATCATGGCGTGATTCATGGGCACCCAGATGTTCTTCTGTGACGATTCTCTAACCCAGCTTTCATGAAGAGGTTCGCAATGTAGTTCCTTTTTATACAGATTGTGCGCATGGATTGAAAAGGAGGAGAAACTTTATTCTGGAAGTCAATTTCTGTCTAATTTCCTGGTTGGGAATACTTTTAGAAACATGGATGGCTGCAAACTCTTGATATTAACATTAGTATTATCAGCTTATATTTGCTTTATGCTTTTCATGTTTGTAGAGCATTTTCACTTAATGGGTCTTATTTGAGCCTCACAATAACTGTAAGATAGATGGGCACAGTAACTTCACAGATAGATGGGTTTGACAATTCTGTGCTTGATTCCATTATAGTGGGTTTTTTCCTCACACTCACCAAGCAGTTCTCAACACCATGTAGGATGTCCTACAACCAAGTCAATTCTGATAATATCTCTCTGGAAATGGCATCATATTCCACAGGTTAAACTCTCAGTCCCACCAGATTGCCCTCTGTTTAAGATGCTGATTCCAAGTCCGGATTGTTACCTGTGCTTCTGACTGAGTGGCTATATATCAAAGGTTCCCATGACCCCCTTCTAGGGTTCAGCTAATTTGCTAGAGTGGCTCACAGAATGCAAGAAACCAGTTTATCCATTAGATTTCTGGTTTATTATGAAAGACATTAACAATGTGAATCAATAGCCAGAGGAAGAGAAAGAGCAAGATCTTGGACAAAAGAGCACCCCCTCTCCCCCATGACCTCCACTGCTTGGAGTTGAGCTTGGCACAGTAACATGTGGAAATATTCTGGCTCACCCATCTGGAAGCTCTCTGAGCCCCTTCCTTTTGGGTTTTTATGGAGGGTTCATTACATAGGCACGATTCATTAAATCTCTGGCCATGGTAATTAATTCAACCTCTAGCCCCTCACCAGACCCCAGAAATCGAGGATGGGACCGAAAATTTCATCACTTTATTTTGTTCTCCTGACAACCAGTAATCTCATCTTCAGAGGATTCCCAAAGTCAGCTCATTAATATAAACTTCATTGTGGTTTTAAGTGTCTTGTTGTGAATGATAAGACAACTCCTTTCCCTTTAGAGCTCTGAAGTGTTTCCAGCAACCGAGGACAAGAGAGCAAGTATTATAACAAAAGATATACCCATTGCTCTTATTACTTGGGAAATTGCTGAAACTGTGAACCAGGAACCACTAATAAAGACTAAAGTGTATATTTATTATAAATCAAAATATCACAGGCTTAGTATCTTTATCTCACACAGAAGATAACTCAGAAATTTTAAATGACTTGCTTAGTGACACACAGCTAGTAAGTAGAGATGTTAGGGCTTGTGCTAAGATCTTCTAGCTACAATTTGCAAGGTCCTTTGTAGTTGGCCTCATCCTTTTGTTGGAGGAAGTGCAGTAGTCAGTTTAAAAAACATGATACTCTTTGGCTATCATAGATCCCCACACTATATTAGAGGGGAAAGAAAAGAGACATGTTCTATTTCATAGTAATATACCATATAGATACTATTAGTTAAGTTGCTCAGTCGTGTCTGACTCTTTGCTACCCCATGTATCACAGCATGCCAGGCCTCCCTGTCCATCACCAGTTCCTGGAGTCTACCCAAACCCATGTCCATCGAGTCAGTGATGCCATCCAGCCATCTCATCCTTGGTCGTCCCCTTCTCCTCCTGCTCCCAATTCTTCCCAGCATTAGGGTCTTTTCCAGTAAGTCAACTCTTTGCATGAGGTGGCCAAAGTATTGGAGTTTCAGCTTCAACATCAGTCCTTCCAATGAACATCCAGGACTGATCTCCTTTAGGATGGACTGGTTGGATCTCCTTGCAGTCCAAGGGACTCTCAAGAGTCTTCTCCAACACCACAGTTCAAAAGCATCAATTCTTAGGTGCTCAGCTTTCTTTACTGTCCAATTCTCACATCCATACATGACCACTGGCAAAACCATAGCCTTGACTAGATGGACCTTTGTTGGCAAAGTAATGTCTTCGCTTTTAAATATATTTTCTATATTGATCATAACTTTCCTTCCAAGGAGCACGCATCTTTTAATTTCATGGCTGCAATCACCATCTGCAGTGCTTTTGGAGCCCCCCAAAATAAAGTCTGACACTGTTTCCACTGTTTCCCCATCTATTTGCCGTGAAGTGATGGGACCAGATGCCATGATCTTCGTTTTCTGAACGTTGAGCTTTAAGCCAACTTTTTCACTCTCTTCCTTCACTTTCATCAGATACTATATACAACTATAAAAGTTAATTAGAAGAACATGCACATAATCTGGACTTCCCAGGTGTTACTAGTGGTAAAGAACCTGCCTGCCAATTCAGGAGATGTAAGAGACTTGGGTTTGATCCCTGGGTTGGGAAGATCCCCTGGAGGAGGGCATGACAACCCGATTTAGTACTCTTGCCTGGAGAATCCATGGGCAGAGGAGCTTGGCCTACAACAAATAGTCCATAGAGTTGCACAAAGTAGGACATGACTGAAGCAACTGAGCATGCGCGTATGCACATAATTGAGACAACTCTTGCCGTACAAAGAGGGAACACAAGGCCTGTGGCTAAGTGGTTTGTCTAAAGTTGTGTTACGTGATGTTGGCACGGACAGATCTCCACTGGCTGAGGGGACAGGAAAGTTGAATGCTGGAACCTGCCAGGTAGAGAGTCTGCTTCCCTGGTGGCTCAGTGGTCAAGAATCTGTCTGCCAATACAGGAGATACAGGAGACATGGGTTTGATCCCTGGCTCAGGAAGATCCCCTAAGAGAAAGACATGGCAACCCACTTCAGTATTCTTGCCTTGGGGAAATCCCGTGGACAGGGGAGTCTGGTGAGTTAGTCCATGGGGTTGCAAAGAGTCATACTTGACTTAGTGACTAAAGAACAGCAAAAAACAATAACAGCTGGAGAGGTGTATTGTCTGAGCAACACAACAGATTGGTCGCGCTAGATGAGAGGCATCAGGATTCTGATAGCTGAACTAAGTAGCAAGGAATTGGGAAGAGGCACAGGTGTCCTCTAGTAGGGCTTTTCACTGGTAAAAAGGCTTTCTTTATTCAATAATTATTGCACACTTACTATGTGTTGGGGGTTCAGAGGCATCTCAGGGTTATGGGAAGGAAAGCGTCCATGGCAAGGTGGGTGAGCAGAACCCTAGGCTTATGGAAAGGTCAGGACTCCAATATCTAGGGAAATAGAGCAAAAATAAGACACCAAAGCAGAAACTTGCTGGGGTCCAGCCCCGGTGGATCCAGGGATATTCAAAGCGGGGATGGAGCGGGCAGATAGGACAGGATAGGATAGGATAGGATAGTTCAGGATAGGATAGAATAGTAGGCTGCTACTGCTGCTAAGTCGCTTCAGTAGTGTCCGACTCTCTGCAGCCCCATAGACGGCAGCCCACCAGGCTCCCCTATCCCTGGGATTCTCCAGGCAAGAGCACTGGGTGGGTTGCCATTTCCTTCTCCAATGCATGAAAGTGAAAAGTGAAAGTGAAGTCACTCAGTCGTGTCCGATTCTTAGCGACCCCATGGACTGCAGCCCACCAGGCTCCTCCATCAATGGGATTTTCCAGGCAAGAGTACTGGAGTGGAGGAAATTAGTAGAAAAAAGGAGGCTGAATAACTTGGTTTACGGGGAAGGCCAATAAAATCTCAAGACAAGAGATTTGCACCATCTACGTGGGCCACCGGCGTCTGATTGAATCTCTAAAGGGGCCCCACCGTGGGTCCCTTTTCTCGCAGAACTTAGAGCCAGGGCAAGTAAGTAGATGTGGTGAGCCCCCCACTCCAGATGGGAATTCAGCCTGGAATTAGAGTACAAGAGGGCAGAGACAGAGAGACATGGGGGGAGCCAGGTTTCTTTTTTCAATGAAGGAATTCGAGAGATAGAATCATCCGAGAAACTTGTCTGAGAAAACTGGTCTGAGAAACTGGCCCCAGCTTTATTTTTCACATGGCCTTTTTATACATAGAAGATCAATGGGTTTCACAAATTTTGGCAATGTCTGCAGCCCTGACTCTTATTGAGACCAGGCTTATTCTCTGCATACCTAATTGTATACACAAGTCTTAGGTAATTTATATCATCCTCCGGCCAAAAGGCCAATTCAACAATTTATAGCTCTTTTCTGATAAGTGTTTTTTCCAAGGTCTGGCGCCATTCTCGGGAGGCACTACACAAAGTTGCATTCTTACATAGCAAGGACACAGCAAGCAAGAGGGAGTACAATAATTTATAAAAGAGAGCAATTAAGTCGAAAGCCTAGTGTTACTAACATCAAAAAACTACTACATATCTTTTTCCAAATATTGTTTGTATAGCTGAAACTTCCAGGTGCAAATAAGGAGGTCTGGCAGCAATCACTGAGGCAACAGCGTAATCCTATCACTAATAGGGTTTTGGCTCTTAGAAAAGGTTAGTAACTTTAAAACATTTCAAGGCCTTTTTGCCCCTCACAGTTGGGGTTTGCAAGCAATTCACAAGCTTGTAAAAGGTCAGGGGAACCTGCTAGGCAGGATAGAGAGTTATCAAAGGGGGTTGGGCTGAAACACTCCTTTCAAATGCAAGAAGCTAAAGCTTTGAATTAACTCTTTCCGAGAAACTGTCAGAGAATAGTGGGGAAACAGACAAATTCTTATTTTGGGGGGTACATGCTCAGGAAAAACCAGGGAGAAATTCGATAACTCAAATTGCTCTGCCATCTGAGTGTGCCACGTGACTCTGTCACGGGTGGGATTCCTCACGCTGGCCCCCGACAGAAACTCATTTATTTCTGGGAACTTGGTCCCTTGGGACAGGCAAAGCTGTGATTCAGGGGTTATCTTGGCCATCTGTGTAGCACTTCCATTTTGTCAGCATGATGGCAGCAGCAGTTGCAGGGGTAAGTTTTGTTACCAAAGTAGTAGCAACAGTTGCAGTCAACCAGTTTAAGTGATGTTGAGTTCCTGGCTTTCAGTGTCTGGTAGCAGCAGCAAAACCAGTTTTTCATTGGACCTAAGGCAATGGCACCCCACTCCAGTACTCTTGCCTGGAGAATCCCATGGACAGAGGAGCCTGGTGGGCTGCAGTCCATGGGGTCGCGAAGAGTTGGATACGACTGAGCGACTTCACTTTCCCTTTTCCCTTTCATGCACTGGAGAAGGAAATGGCAGCCCACTCCAGTGTTCTTGCCTGGAGAATCCCAGGGACGGCAGAGCCTGGTGGGCTGCCGTCTATGGGGTCGCACAGAGTCGGTCACGACTGAAGTGACTTAGCAGCAGCAGCAGCATTCTTTGGGATGGTTATGGGCACTGTTCCTGGAAGTATTGCCTCAAAGCTATTTCTTCAGCCCTTTTACTCCTTCTCTAATAAATCAATTTTCTCTTGAAACTAGTCAGAAAGGACTTTGTTGTTTGCACTAAGAACCTTGACCTTTGACTCTTTCTTGTGTTGAATTGGGGTCTAAGAAATGTATTAAGGCTGGGGATTTGGAGATAAGAGAGCACAGGAAAAGGCACAGGCTGGAAAAGCAAGGCAATTTACAGTGAAAACCTGCACGAAATTAACTTCTGTAAAGATCTTCAATCCGAGCTTAATTCTTAATATGTAATATGGCCAGGGAAATAATGAACATTTATAGGATATATTTGAATATCCCCTGAATGGGAAACATTATATATCCATATTTTGTATCAACATAAACATAACACTTTTGGTGGAAACACAGACTAAAATTCTATATGAAGAAATCCACATAAAGAAAATAGCCTCTTGGGTAACAATCAGCTTAAAGGTTAAACACTGGCTATTCTGCTTAAAGCCTCCCTGGAAGGGGCAGCAGCAGCCTGAGCTCCAACTCTGAAAACTATTTCCCCACCCCCTCAAAATGTGAGGAATGCAATCTTTTCCAATTTTATCCCCAAGACTTAGAGTTTGCAGCCACTCCCTGCAATTATCTGTAGTGTCACTGTCTTTTCCTTCTGGTCTCAGTACTATAACAGGTACATAACATATTGTGACATTAAATATCTTCTGTTTAAATATTTACCATGCATTCTGTTTCCTGACTGATACAGTAACTACAACTTAAATTCAAAATCTTAAAGCGTGCCCATTTAAAATATAGAGATAAATCATTGTCAAAGATTAATTTTATAGTCACTTTGGACCAAAAATATTATTTTTTTCCCTGCACAATGATATTAGTGTCAATTCTTATAATTAACTTTATGATTTGCATGTCAGAATTTATTCTTGAATTCTTCAGTTGAAATTACTGATTTATGTACTGATTATTTTTGTTTGTTTCATGCTCTGTATGGCTTATTTCGACTTTCATAATGAAAAATGGCTCTTGGAAAATTGTTCAAAAAATCCAAAAATTTTTTTCAACATCAAATAAGAGGTTATCCTAGGGAGAATTCAGAGAAGCCACTGGCAACCCACTCCAGTACTCTTGCCTGGAAAATCCCATGGCTGGAGAAGCCTGGTAGGCTGTAGTCCATGGGATCGCTAGGAGTCGGACACGACTAGCAACTTCACTTTCACTTTTCACTTTCATGCATTGGAGAAGGAAATGGCAACCCACTCCAGTAGTCTTGCCTGGAGAATCCCAGGGACGGTGGAGCCTGGTGGGCTGCTGTCTATGGGGTTGCACAGAGTCAGACATGATAGAAGTGACTTAGCAGCAGCAGCAGCATAGGCAGAATTTGAGCAACTGAAATGATATAATAAGAATGTTCTATACATTTTGTAAAAATAACTAACAGTAATAATTTATTAAAATTTGTTACTGTTAATAAAATATAATTAATTTTAATAAATTATTAAATTTATAAATTTTGTTATAATAGGTTTTCAGTTTAGTTCAGTCACTCACTCGTGTCCGACTCTTTGCAACTCCATGAATCGCAGCATGCCAGGCCTCCCTATCCATCGCCATCACCTAGAGTTCACTCAAACTCACGTCCATCGAGTTGGTGATGACATCCAGCCATCTTATCCTCTGTCGTCCCATTCTCCTCCTGCCCCCAATCCCTCTCAGCATCAGAGTCTTTTCCAATGAGTCAACTCTTCGCATGAGGTGGCCAAAGTATTGGAGAGTCAGCATCATTCCTTCCAAAGAACACCCAGGGCTGATCTCCTTCAGAATGGACTGGTTGGATCTCCTTGTAGTCCAAGGGACTCTCAAGAGTCTTCTCCAACACCACAGTTCAAAAGCATCAATTCTTTGGCGCTCAGCTTTCTTCACAGTCCAAATCTCACATCCATACATGACCACTGGAAAAACCATAGCCTTGACTAGATGGACCTTTGTTGGCAAAGTAATATCTCTGCTTTTCAATATGCTATCTAGGTTGGTCATAACTTTTCTTCCAAGGAGTAATCATCTTTTAATTTCGTGGCTACAGTCATCATCTGCAGTGATTTTGGAGCCCAAGAAATAAAGTTTGCCACTGTTTCCAATGTTTCCTAATCTATCTGCCGTGAAGTGATAGAACCAGATGCCATGATCTTAGTTTTCTGAATGTTGAGTTTTAAGCCAACTTTTTCCTCTCCTCTTTCACTTTCATCAAGAGGCTGTTTAGTTCTTCTTTGCTTGCTGTCATAAAGGTGGTGTCATTGGCATATCTGAGGTTATTGATATTTCTCCTGGCAATCTTGATACCAGCCTGTGCTTCTTCCAGCCCAGCGTTTCTCATGATGTACTCTGCCTAGAAGTTAAATAAGCAGGGTGACAATATACAGCCTTGACGTACTCCTTTTCCTATTTGGAACCAGTCTGTTGTTCCATGTCCAGTTCTAACTATTGCTTCCTGATCTGCATGCAGGTTTCTCAAGAGGCAGGTCAGGTGGTCTGGTATTCCCATCTCTTTCAGAATTTTCCACAGTTTATTGTCATCCACACAGTCAAAGGCTTTGGCACAGTCAATCAAGCAGAAGTAGATGTTTTTCTGGAACTCTCTTGCTTTTTCGATGATCTAGCGGATGTTGGCAATTTGATCTCTGGTTCCTCTGCCTTTTCTAAAACCAGCTTGAACATCTGGAAGTTCACAGTTCATGTATTGTTGAAGCCTGGCTTGGAGAATTTTGAGCATTACTTTACTAGCATGTGAGATGAGTGCAATTGTGCGGTAGTTTGAGCATTCTTTGGCATTGCCTTTCTTTGGGATTGGAATGAAAACAGACCTCTTCGAGTCCTGTGGCCACTGCTGAGTTTTCAAATTTTGATGGCATATTGCACTTTCACGGCATCATCTTTTAAGATTAGAAAGAGCTCAACTGGAATTCTGTCACCTCTACTAGGTTTATTCATAGTGATGCTTCCTAAGGCCCACTTGACTTCACATTCCAGGATGTTTGGCTCTAGGTGAGTGATCATACCATCGTGTTTATCTGCGTAGTGAAGGTCTTTTTGTACAGTTCTTCTGTGTATTCTTGCTACCTCTTCTTAATCTCTTCTGCTTCTGTTAGGTCTATACAACTTCCATCCTTTATTGAGCCCATCTTTGCATGGAAATGTTCCCTTGGTATCTAATTTTCTTGAAGAGATCTCTAGTCTTTCCCATTCTATTTTTTCTTCAACTTGTTTGCACTGATCACTGAGGAAGGCTTTCTTATTTCTCCTTGCTATTATTTGGAACTCTGCATTCAAATGGGTACATCTTTCCTTTTCTCCTTTGCTTTTCACTTCTCTTCTTTTCACAGCTATTTGTAAGGCCTCCTCAGACAGCCATTTTGCATTTCTTTTTCTTGGGAATGGTCTTGATCTCTGTCTCCTGTACAATGTCATGAACCTCCATCCATAGTTCATCAGGCACTCTATCCATCAGATCTAGTCCCTTGAATCTATTTCTCACTTCCACTGTATAATCATAAGGGATTTGATTTAGGTAATACCTGAGTGGTCTAGTGGTTTTCCCCATTTTCTTCAATTTAAGTCTGAATTTGGCAGTAAGGAGTTCATGCTCTGAGCCACAGTCAGCTCCCAGTCTTGTTTATGCTGACTGTATAGAGCTTCTCCACCTTTGTCTGCAAAGAATATAATCAATCCCATTTCGGTGTTGGGCTTCTGTGATGTCCATGTGTAGAGTCTTCCCTTGTGTTGTTGGAAGAAGGTGTTTGGTATGACCAGTGTGTTTTCTTGGCAGAATTCTATTAGCCTTTGCCCTGCTTCATTCTGTATTCCAAGGCCAAATTTGCCTGTCACTCCAGGTGTTTCTTGAGTTCCTACTTTTGCATTCCAGTCTCCTATAATGAAAAGGACATCTTTTTTGAGTGTTAGTTCTAGAAGGTCTTGTAGGTCTTCATAGAACTGTTTAACTTCAGCTTCTTCAGCATTACTGGTTGCAGCATAGACTTGGATTACCATGAGATTGAATGGTTTGCTGCGGAAATGAACAGAGATCATTCTGTTGTTTTTGAGATTGCATCCAAGTACTGCATTTTGGACTCTTTTGTCAACTATGATGGCTTCTCCATTTCTTCTAAGGAATTGTTCCCACAATAGTAGATACAATGGTCATCTGAGTTAAATTCACCCATTCCCATCCATTTTAGTTCTCTGACTCCTAAAATGTCGATGTTCACTCTTGCCTCTCCTGTTTGACCACTTCTAATTTGCCTTGCCTTTTTAATGAGTTTCTGAAGGCATTTACCCTCTGGATCTTCATCTTTGTATTTATAAGCACAGAATTCGTATTTAAAAGGAATCAAAACTTTAATTTTAGGTGAAATATAAGAGATTTTGAAAATAGTAGGCAATTTATTATTGATAAAAATCACTACTAGAGCAATGGCTTAAAGCAATGCAAACTATCAAATTTGACATGTAGAATAAAGCCTAGAGTCTACATCTAATTCTGAAAGCACTAAGAATATCAACATCCAACTTAGTACTGAATATCAAAAAGGAAACTGAAGTGCGATGATTTTTTATTCCTTATGAAAGGAGGATTTATCTAAATTCTAAAACATAGCTTGATAAGCAGTCTATTTAAACAAGGTCTAAATCCATCCACTACCTGTGTGGTGTGAGTGTTCTATCAACAAAGACACAGTGATCCTTTTGTCTTTTTACACTACAGTTCAAATTTTATTCTTTAATTTTCTGAAATGCATCAAATATCAGTAGCCTCTGGCTGCTTATAAAATATTTATTTTAAAAATTGTTCAATAAAAAGTCCCACCAGCAGCTGAGCTCATAAATAATTTAGCAAATGGCAAACTGACTTTTACTCATGAGCACAGGCCAGACCACGGGGATGCTGCTGCCTTGAACCCTGAAGGCAAACACAATGTGAGAGAATTCTGGCAGAGCAAGAGGGAGGAAGAAGCCAAAGCAAAATATAAATGGTCCGACTCTTTCCCATAATATTTGCATTTGGAGGCAGCACTGGCATCTGTCATAGCTTAGTATCATTTCCATAAAACAAAGACATTTAAGAGATGTACATACTCATTTCAGCTATGTACATCTCTCTTTTTTTTCTTTAATTAATTTTTATTTTTTAGTTTGTTTTGCTTTAAAATACTGTATTCGTTTTGCTACACATCGACATGAATCAGCCACGAGTGTACATGAACTCCCAATCCCGACCCCCACCTCCCCCCTCCTGCCCCACACC
>SJXQ01004108.1:32931-99063 GCA_006408695.1 Aepyceros melampus | reverse complement strand
CTGACATGACTGAGCGACTGAACTGAACTGAACAGAGAAATCTTAATTTTTTGACAATCCATGATTTCTGTAATTTATTTTTTTAATTAAAAAAAATTGAAAATATATCTTTATTTTTTTGGTCATACCACACAGTATGTGGGATCTTAGTTCCCAGACCAGAGATCAAACCCATGCAACAGTGGACACATGGAGTCTTAACCCCTGGACTGCCAGGGAAGTTCATGTAATTTACTTTAAATCATTCAGATACAGATAGAGATAGATAATGTGCATGTATGTGTGTGAGGCAAGTCAGATAGAATGCTAACAACCGTTGAATCTAGGTTCTTGCTTTTATGATGTTTATTGTACCATACTTTCTAAATTTCTGTATGTTTTAAAATTTATGATAAAATATTTTTAAAATATTCATCTCAATCCAAAAGATATTCAATGCTTTACAGGAACATGTTGAGAGTATTCCCATATCATCAGTAATAAGACAAAAGAGTATTAAATATTACCACTCATTTATTTTAATCTGGAGCTAATGGTCAATGAAATTAGAAGGGAGAAAGAAATAAGGATGGTCAAGTACCACTTTTACTATGGAAAAAATTGGAAAGCCAAGAGGAAACAGTTGAAAAGCAATAAATAAAATAAGAGAATTCAGAAAATGTCAGAATAGAGCTGTTAATATTCAAGTATCAATTGCTATCTTATAAACAGCATAGAGAAGTTACAGTGGAAGAAAAAGACCATTGACATTAACATGATATAATTGGGGATAAGCTTACCAAGAAATGGTTATCATCATGATGAAGAAAATGCTAAAATACTGTGAAGAACAAGACAGACAACAGAAAAATATACTCCGTGCTGAGACAGAACGCAGCCTTATAGAGTTGTCTTTTCTCCCTTAGTTAATACATTTAGTATCATCAGAAAAAAAAAACTTAGTAGCAATTTTTGGAAGGGAGGAATAAACAATATTTCTGAAAAAAACTTTCAAATAAAATTGCAATATTAAATCATGTGATGCTCATATTAAAAATGATAGATAATTGGAAAAGTACCTCATGCATGCTCGCATGCTGGGTCACGTCCAACTCTCTGCAACCCTCTGAACTGTAGCCCCCCAGGCTCCTCTATCCGTGGGATTTCCCAGGCAAGAATACTGGACTGGGTTGCCATTTCCTCTTTCAGGGGATCTTTCTGACCCAGGGATTGAACCTGTCTCCTGCTGTCTTCTGCACTGGCAGGCAGATTCTTCACCACTGAGCCACCTGGGAAGCACAAAGAACCTCACGTTCAGTTGCTGGGGTCCAGCCCCGGTGGATCCAGGGAATTTGAAGGGGAGACGGCGTTGGTGTCTTAGAAAGAATTATTTATTTAGATATATAAGATTAGGAAATAATAGTATAGTAGGAAAATTTAGATGGTGAAAAGAAGGCTGAATAACTTGGTTTACATGGAAAGCCAATAAAGTTCCAGACAAGGAGCTTGCACCATCTACGTTAGGCCACTGGAGTCCATTTGAATATGGGAGAGTGCCCCACCCTGGGCCCTCTCTCTTACGGATCTTAGCAGCTGGGACAAGTAAGTAGACATGGTGAGCCTCCACGCCCTAGATGGGAATTCAGCCTGAAATTAGAGAAAATAAGAGACACGGGGGAAACCAGTCCTTCCAATGACTGGCCCCTTCCAAGGACTGGCCCCACCTCTATTATCTTTTTATAATAGGTCTTTTATACCTTTTTTTTTTTACATAGAGATCAATGAGTAATACAAAATTATGCAGCGTTAGCAGCCTAAAAAACAGGCTTTCCGTTTGCATACCCTCCTGTATACAAAGGTCTCAGGTGTTTTACATTATCTTCTGGCCAAGAGGCCTGTTAACATTTCTATGGCTCTCTTCCTGGGTAATTGTCTATCAAACAGAAAACTCCTTTTCCCTAGAAGTGTTTTTTCTTTACTTTGCATCACCTTCAAAGTACTAAATAAAGTTACATTCCTGTAGGACAAAGGTACAGTGAGTTATANCATTATCTTCTGGCCAAGAGGCCTGTTAACATTTCTATGGCTCTCTTCCTGGGTAATTGTCTATCAAACAGAAAACTCCTTTTCCCTAGAAGTGTTTTTTCTTTACTTTGCATCACCTTCAAAGTACTAAATAAAGTTACATTCCTGTAGGACAAAGGTACAGTGAGTTATAACAAAGAAAGTACTTAAAGATATAAAATATTGCTAATACCACGTCTACTACCTGTTTTTCTATATACCAACTATATAAGATATGAAAATTTGGCAGCAAGTATTGGCTTAACAAATGAAACCTTTAATCAGTCCTATTCTAATTATTATGACTCCTCGGAAGCCCCTACACTCCTAGGATGTTTTAAGCTTCCTGTGCCTCCTGCGGTAGGGAGGCCTCAATCACATGTGCAGCCTGCAGGCAGGCTAGAAAGCCATCAGAGAGATTTTTGGATTGAAACACCCTTTCAAATGCAGAAGACTAAAGCCCTGAGTTGACTTTTTCCAGAGAATGTCAGAAGAGTGGAAAAGCAGGCAGATTATTATTTTTGGGGGGTACATGCTCAGGAAATGCCAGGGGAAAAACCTGAGATCTGACTCGTCCTTGCCCATCAAATCTCTGCCACATGACCCTGTCACGGGTGGGATTCCTCACGCTGGCTCTGGGAATTCAGTGGCTCAGTCACATCCAACTCTTTGCAACCCCATACACTGCATGCAGTACGCCAAGCCTCCCTGTCTTTCACCATCTCCCAGAGTTTGCTCAAACTCATGTCCATTGAGTTGGTGATATCATCCAACCATCTCATCCTCTGCCATCTGCTTCTCCTCCTGCCTTCAATCTTTCCCATCATCACAGTCTTTTCCAATGAGTCCACCCTACACATCAGGTGGCTGAAGTATTAGACCTTAAGCTTCAGCATCAGCCCTTCCAATTAATATTCAAGATTGATATCCTTTAGGATTGACCTGTTTGATCTCCTTTCAGTTCAAGGGACTCTCAAGAGTCTTCTCCAACACCACAGCTCAAAGGCATTAGTCCTTCAGTGCTCAGCCTTCTTTATGGTCCAACTCTCATATCCATACATGGCTACTGGAAAAGCCATTTCTTTGACTATATGCACCTTTGTAGGTAAAGTAATGTCTCTGCTTTTTAACATGCTGTCTAGGTTGGTCATCGCTTTTCTTCCAAAGAGTGAGAGTCTTTTTATTTCATGGCTGCAGTCATCATCTGCAGTGATTTTGGAACCCAAGAAAATAAAATCTGCTACTGTTTCCATTGTTTCCCCATCTGCTTGCTATGAAGTGATGGAACTGGATGCCATGATCTTAGTTTTTTGAATGTTCAGTTTTATGCCAGCTCTTTCACTCTCCTCTGTCACTTTCATAAAGAAACTCTTCAGTTCCTCTTAGAGGCTTTCTGCCATAAGGGTGGTGTTATCTGCATACCTGAAGTTATTGATATTTCTCCCAGCAGCCTTGATTCCAGCTTGTGCTTCATCCAACCTGGAATTTTGCATGATGTACTCTGCATATAAGTTAAATAAGCAGGGTGGCAATATACAGCCTTGATGTACTCCTTCCCCAATTTGGAACCAGTCTTTTGTCCATGTCCAGTTCTCACTGTTGCTTCTTGAGCTGCATACAGGTTTCTCAGGAGGCAGGTCAGGTGGTCTGGTATTCCCATCTCTTAAAGAGTTTTCCATAGTTCGTTGTGATCCACACAGTCAAAGCATAGTCAATGAAGTAGAAGTAGATGTTATTCTGGAATTCTCTTGCTTTTTCTATGATCCAACAGATGTTGGCAGTTTGATCTCTAGTTCCTCTGCCTTTTATAAATCCAGCTTGAACTTCTGGAAGTTCTTGGTTCATACTCACACCAAATTAGATATAAAAATTTAAAGATGATGTTTTAAGTTAGAGAGGAAAATGTTAATTAATAAGTAAGGACTATGGAAATAACTATATAGTTTTCAGAAAAAGAATTTGTAGAAAGAAAATTTTAAATATCTTAACTATAAACATACAAAAAGGAAACAATGAAAACACTGAAAGAAAATGAAAATGAGGAACTTCTCTGTAAGTATTACACATGATTTAGTTTGGTAAATTCGACTACATGAAGCCCTGAATTGGGAAACACTTAACAAACAAATTCAAAAATCAAATGGCAATCTTGAAAAAAATTTTGCAATTTTTATCGTGATCAAAGTGTTGCTTATTCTAACAAACCAATGAAACCAATGAAAAAATCCCTACCATAAAATAGACACTGCATAAGGGGTATATACAGAGTTTCCACCCTTCCTCCCAACACAAATATAAACTTCTGAACATGTGGAAATGTATTCCTTCTCACTTAAGAATGTTGCAAATTGAAACTATATCGCAATTCTGTTGTTCATCAAACAAATTGACATGGATCTTCCAAGTGTGGTTCTAAAGAAGACTCTTAAGAGTCTCTTGGACAGCACAGAGATCAAACCAGTCAATGATAAGGGAAGTTAACCCTGAATACTCAGTTCTTCTAATGAACTGAGGCTGAAGCTGAAGTTCCAATCCTTTGGTCATCTGATGTGAAGAGCCGACTCACTGGAAAAGACCCTGATGCAGGGTAAGGTTGAGGGTAGAGGAGAAGGAGGGCAAAAGAGGATGAGATAGTTGTCCATCGTCACAGACTCGATGGACATGAGTTTGAGCAAACTCCGGGAGATGGTGACGAATGTGGAAGCTTGGTGTGCTGCAATCCATGGGGTCGCAAAGAGCTGGACATGACTTAGCAACTGAAAAAGAACAACAAAAGCAATACCACTTGTTGGGGGAAAATAGGAGGAAAGACACAGGTTCTCTTTTCTCTGGGAATTATCGCTTGGCACATCTTCTGAAGCAAATTTGGTAATGTTGATGACAAATTTTAATTGTGTTTAATTATGTTTACTATATATCAATAATATTACTACTAATATATTACTGTTAAATATTTATAATATTTACTTATAAAATAGAAGTACAGCTTTCCTTTGACTTGGAAATTCCCTCTTCTAGTCATTCATCACATGCATAAATTCCTTGTAAGGCCTTGTAAGATTTTTTTACAGAAAGCTGGTAAGAAAAATAAGAAACAAACAAACCCTAGATATCTTATTCAGAAAACAGGTAAATTAGGTGACACATTCATTTAGTGCCAGCAGTTAAAAAGGATGAGATAAGTCTTTGATACTGACATTGAAACAACTCCAAAATAAATATAACATGGAAAAAAATTAAGAATACAGTGTTCAGGAGGCTCTTCTGTGTAGAATTTTCTTTCCCACGATTTTTTTTTTTTTTTTTTATAAAAGCACAGATAAATTCCATTTCTGTGAGGATGAGCCTATAGCTGGTAATGATGCTTGCCTCTGGAGTAAGGCTGTAAAAAGGTGATTGGGAAGAAACTTACATCCTTCTGTATAATGTTTTTATCTGAAGTTTTTAATCATTTGCACATTTTTTTTTTTTTTTTTTTCCCTCAGTGGCTCAGTGGGTAAGGAATCAGCCTGCAATGCAGGAGACCTGGGTTTGATCCATAGGTCAGGAAGATCCCCTGGAGAAGGGAATGACAACCCATTCCAGTATTCCTGCCTGGAAAATTGCATGGATAGGGGGGCCTGTGGGCTACAGTTCATGGGGTCGCAAAGAGTCAGACATGACTCAGTGACTAACACTGTCACTTTAATTTTTTTAATCCAAATTGTGAACCTAATGTTGACAATAGTGACTATGAGAGCAGACACAAGTGTACACTGTGTGCTGGGCGTAGCTCTAATTGCTTCAGAGATATCAGCTCATGCCATCCTCACCACAGCCTCAGGAGATAGGACGTTATAGATGCTGAAACGCACTGCAAGGAGCACAGCGTGGTAAGTGAGCAGCAGCACTGGATACCTTCCAGCCCTTTGCCTCCGAGTTTCCATCCTATCAGTGTTTCTGGAGGAAACCCTTGCAGAATGGGAGCTCTTCTATGGTTGCTGATACAGATAAGAAAGAGGGTACAGATTATGGAATGGAAGTGTCCAAGAGGTGTGAGGAGATGGGGTCTAGGACCAAGGCAGAGATCGATCTGGTTCAAGAGGAAGGAGACCTCTCCTTGGAGAAGGATCTGGTAGAGACTGAGGCTGTCAGCACAGGATTTAATGCTAACGTCAGATGTTTTAATGTCAGTGCCAGAGACTTACCTCATCCTTTAAACTGCTCCCACCAGATGAATGTGTCCTAATGGATTTACAGGTTTATTAATGTAAGTATTTAGGGTTTGCTTATTTTTCTATTTTGTTATATTTTTACTACATTGTATGTATTGTACATCACAATCCTAAAGGAAATCAGTCCTGAATATTAATTGGAAGGACTGATGCTGAAACTGAACCTCCAATACTTTAGCCACCTGATATGAAAAGTCAGTTCATTGGAAAAGTCCCTCATGCTGGGAAAGATTGAGGGCAGTGGAAGAAGGGGGTGATAGAGGATGAGATAGTTGGATAGCATCACCAACTCAATGGATATGAATTTGAGCAAACTCCAGGAAATAGTGAAGGACAGGGGAGCATGGCGTGCTGTAATCCATGGGGTCACAAAGAGTCAGACATGACTTAGCAACTGAACAACAACAACAAATATTTTTATTTATATTTTGATAATATATAATCACATAATTCATACTGATGTGATTGCATGGAATCAGTAGTAGAAGAGGTAGTTCAAAAACTTGGAAGACTTGCCCTGCAAATCAAAATCACATGAGATAATCAATCAGGATGGCTAGAATCCAAAAGACAGACAGCAACAGGTATTGGTCAGGATGTAGGAAAATTGTAGCCCTCATTCACTGCAGGTGGGAATGTAACTGCAGTCACTTTGAAAACAATCTGTCAGCTCTTTAAGTGCCTAAATGAAGTTACCACGTGCATGCTTAGTGACTAAGTGCTAAGTGACTTCAGTGGTGCCCACTCTTTGTAATCCTATGGACTATAGCCTTCCAGGCTCCTCTGTCCATGAGACTCTCCAGGCAAGAATACTGGAGTGGGTTGCCATGCCTTCCTCCAGAAGATCTTCCCAACCCAGGGATCAAACCTGAGTCTCTTATGTCTCCTGCACTGACAGGTGAGTTCTTTACCACTAGCACCAGCTGGGAAGCCTCATAGTTATCACGTGACCCAGCAATTCCATTCCTAGGTGTATACCCAAGACAAATAAAAATATATGTCCACATGAAAATCTGTGCAAGAATGTTTATAGCAGCATCCCCTCCCCCCCTAATAGCCCAAAAAGTAAAAAACAAGGCAAATATCCATCACTAATACATGGATAAATAAAATGTGGTTTATTCATACCATGGAATATTATTCTGCCTTTAAAAAGAAAGACATACTGACACATGGTACAAAATGGATGAATCTTGAAAGCATTCTGCCGAGTGAAAAGAGTCACAAATGCTGCATATTATATGATCTCACTATGATGAAATGTCCAGAATAGGCAAATATTTAAATACTTAACATAGATTCTTGGTGGCCTAGGCTGTGGATGGGATAAGGGGTAAATGGGGAGTGGGACCTTAATGGGTCCAAGGTTTCTTTTCAGGGAGATGAAAATGTTCTATGATGGACTGAGGTGATGGTTGCCCATGCCCAACTCTGTGAATATACTAAAACCATTAACTGTATATGTCCAAGGATAAATTGTATGGTATGTGAACTGCATTTCCGTAAGCAACTCTGGTTTCTTTGTGAAATAGACAAAAGAGGTTGTCTCCTAGAACCCAGGGTAGGCAGTGGGGAGCTGCTTCAAGTGAAAAGTGAAAGTGAAATCGCTTCAGTCATGTTTGACTCTTTGCGACACCATGAACTGTAGCCCACCAGGCTCCTCTGTTTATGAGATTTTCCAGGCAAGAATACTGGAGTGGGTTGCCATTTCCTTCTCCAGGGGATCTTCCCGACCCAGGGATAGAATCTGGTTCTCCTACATTGCAGCCAGAATCTTTACGATCTGAGCCACCAGGAGCAGCCTTAAGGAGACAGGCAAAGGTGTGAAACAGCTGCTATGGGGCTAAGCGATGCCTGAGAAGGACCCCAGGGCTGCTGGCTGAGGGCTCAGATGACATTAGCATCCCAGAGCTCGTGGCCACAGCAATCATTGCAGGTATGCTGTTTCTCCAGCATTCAAGGTACAGGTGCACCCTCCTAGACGAAACTCCAACAATGCAGGTTTCCTCTTCACTTGCTGAACACTGGGTGTCCCCTCAACTGGGTGGAGCCCGGCCTGGGGTACCACACCCTGAGGACACAGTCATGGCCATTCCCAGTGTCCCCTATGGTGGTGCACACCCGACTCTGCCCATCAGCTCAGTCTTTCCCAGTGGAAATCACCATAGTTTAAAAAAATACACTGTGCCCTGGTTTTGCTCCTGGAACTGTGCAGCCAGTGTGCGTAGATCTCTTTAAATTTCCACAGCAAGAGGAGTGTTGTTACAGTCGCTGTGTGGATGGTAGACTGAGACTCAGCCATGGGTGACCTGCTCAGTCCCCTGCACCTGCAGTCTGGAGTGGAGGGTGAGCTTGGTCTTGCTCCTGGTTGGTAGGGTTTCCATGGTTCTGTGCCCTCTCTTCATGATTTCAGTGGGTACTTACTGACCACCCCCCACCATGTGCCATGCTCCCGGCTGGGAGGTGAGAATGTAGGATAGCCTCAAGGAACTTGCAAACCAGACAGGAGACCTGGTCCTCCCACATGGCAGCCATCATGACAGGCTGTCTGCACAGGAAGCAAGACAGTTTCGTGTGGCTGTTTGACTTGGAGAGTGTTTTGACACACGCATTTTGATGTCACGGTTTGACATGAGTTGGGTCACAATGCCCCTGTCAACGTGTAAAAACTGCTTGCAACAAGGTGTTCCTGGACCTGACCGTATCTCGACTCCTGCCCTTGCCAAAAGGTTTTTCCACTTTCTAGAGCAGCATTTCTATAGCCTGCCATTCTTTTTTCCCTGGAAGGTATTGCTTTTATGATCAGATGAGTAATAAGGATTTTAAAAAACTTTATTGGAACTAGATTCACTTCTAAGGAATGTCAGCCTAGTCACCCCAAATCATCCTTTTTAAAGGAACTTATGATATGAAATTCATTACCAAGAGTATAGAAAGGACATTTGTTTGTTTTTGAGATTTTCTGCCACATCTAGACTCAGAGTAAAGAATAATTTTGTGGCACAAATATTCTTTCCTTCTTATTCTCCAGGCTCAGTGGCTAATGTGGCAGCGTTTAGTCAGTTAAAAAAAAAAAAAAGTGAGCACAGTTGTGAAGCCAAGGCAAAGCAAGGTTTACAGTGTGGATAATTGATTTTTTCTGCTTTTAATAACATTTATTTTTAGATGCTACATTTTTACAATTTTTAGATGATTCCTTTTACAATGTCTGTAAAATTCAGAAGAGAATGCGAGATTTCCTCCAGATCTGTCCTCTAGCTCACTTCCCTTGAGGCAGCTGTGCTGTGCTCAGTCGTGTCTGACTCCTTATGACCCCATGGACTGTAGCCTGCCAGGCTCTTCTGTCCATGGGATTCTCTAGGCAAGAATACTGGAGTGGGTTGGCATTTCTTCCAGCAGAGAGAGGTTAGGCAGCTGAGGTTACCAGAGTCCTGCCAGAGCTGTTATACACATACACAAACAAGAGATTAGATGTGAACACATATACATATATATATTACACACACACATACATACACATATATGTATGTATATACATATATATTGCAAAGTTTCATGCTTTGCTTTCATTTTTTATCCTGGCTCCTGTTATAATGAGTGATCTTCCTACAAACTGACATAAACTAATCTAAGATGCTTTGAAAATAAGACACCCTATTATTTTATGTGCCATTTTATGTGTTTTTAACAAAGAAAAGGTACAGCAGCATTGATTATAAAACTCATTTCAATTTCCAAGATGCATCTTCAAAAATTGATGAAATACATCATATTGTCACTCAAGGCTGTAGGATAAACTCCCAGGAGTAGAACTGCATGTTTAAAGTGTAGGCTTATTTGTAACTTTTAAAAACCTCATTGTGTCCACCAAGGCACTCCCTGTCCATTTACAACTGAACAACCCAGTAAATGAAAATGCACCATTTCCTCAAATTCAGTGTTGTAAATAAAGGCAAAAAATTTCCTCAAATTCAGTGTGTTGTAGACAAAGGCACAAAATCATTTTTCAACCTAATAGAGCAAAAAATGGCATATAAGTATAGTTTCATTTTGTCCCTTTTTTTTTTTTATAAACGATGACGTATTTCACTGAAGAGCTAACGCTGGAGATTTTGTTTTATTTTGCTTTCTGAGAACTTTTTTATAATCTTTGCTCATTTTCTCATTGATTTGTGGCTTTTCATTTGGCTTTATAGTGCTTTTTCTATTTTCAGGAATTTGGTCCTTTGTGATATGAGCTGCAAATTTTAAGAGTTTTCCATTTTGATTATGGTGTTTTGTTGGCAGATAAAAAAATCTTTATCTTCTCTTTTATGACTTCTAGATTTATTATCTTACAGAAGCCTTTGAACTTTAAGATCATTCATCCATACTTATGATACTTTTATCATTTCTATTTTTTAATATAGAATTTGTTTTGATTTATAGTTTTAACTATAGATTCATATTTTTTTCCCTGAATGGCTGTAAGTGTTCCCCTGTGATATGAAATGTCCACTCTAAACATATAATAAAGTGCACATGTGTTTGGATCTATTCTTGGAATCCTCTCAGGTTCTTACTTGCATTCTCCCTGGAATCTTATATCTTTCTACTGGATTCTATCCACTGGATTTTGGAATCGGACAGTGGTTTGTTTTTGTTTTTGTTTTTTTCCCTTAAAATAATACCCTTCTTCAACCCTACACTGCCCCACATCTGAGACTACCCTTTTTCACCTTTGTATTACCAAACTTCTAGAATGAAGAAAATTACACATTCTGTTTCTTTTTCCTGACTTTTGGTTGGCTCTTCAGTTCTCTACAACCTGGATCCCACCCAACATTGCAATGAAATAGTTATTAAAGCCATCAATGGGGTTTCCAGGTGTCTCTAGTGGTAAAGAACCCGCAGGAGACATAAGAACCATGGGTTTGACCCCTGGTTCATGAAGATCCCCTGGAGGAGGGCATGGCAACCCACTCCAGTATTCTTGCCTGGAGAATCCCATGGACAGAGGAGCCTAGAGGCTACAGTCCATAGGGTCAGGCAAAGTCAGACTCGACTGAAGCAACTCAGCACACACACACAAAGCCATCAAAAGCCTCAAGTTTTCGTCTTCTATCACTTGGGAAATTTCAATGCTGCTGACTTTCTGCTGCAGCATCTGTTCTCAGCCTCTTTAGCACCATATATGGGTTTCCTCTCATCCCTTGGGTGAACCAACTTCCATTGAATTTGTAGGCTTGTCCTTATCTGGTCATTGAAGGTAGCATTTCAAGGTTTGGACCTAGCTCTTCTTTTTTCACTGTATACTCTCTCCCTAGGGAAGCTCTCCTACATCCACAGCTGCTTTCCATCTAGAAACCAATGACTCATGACTTTATTTCTCCATCCCTGCCTTTCCTCTGTGCTCCAGATGCATGTATCCAGTTATCAGCTGCGCATCTCCACTTGGATGGTCTGTTGACATGTCTGATACTAATTTCATGAGCCCAACCCTTACCTCCCCATCCCAGCTGGAGTGATTCTCTTCTGTGCTTCTTTTCTCAGTCACAGACCTCTACCTGTGCAACCCAAGCTTCTAGCATGATTTCTGTAAGCATTCTTTCTATGCTATTTGTGTGACAGTGTTGACTCGTATTGACTTGTGACAGCTGATGGCTAAATTTTCGAGAATTTTGTGAGCTGACTGTTAAGTATCAAATTATAAAAACTTAATGATTAAAAATTAAATGATATTAATGTACAAGTAAATAAATAAAACTAAGCAAAGAAGAGATGGCAAGAATACATAGAAGAACTGTACTAAAAGGATCTCCATGACCTGGATAATCACGATGGTGTGATCACTCATCTAGAGCCAGACATCCTGGAATGTGAAGTCAAGTGGGCCTTAGGAAGCATCACTAAGAACAAAGCTAGTGGAGGTGATGGAATTCCAGTTGAGCTATTTCAAATCCTGAAAGATGATGTTGTGAAAGTGCTGCACTCAATATGCCAGCAAATTTGGAAAACTCAGCAGTGGCCACAGGACTGGAAAAGGTCAGTTTTCCTTCCAATCCCAAAGAAAGGCAACGCCAAACAATGCTCAAACTACTGCACAGTTGCACTCATCTCACATGCTAGTAAAGTAATACTCAAAATTCTCCAAGCCAGACTTCAGCAATACGTGAACCGTGAACTTCCTGATGTTCAAGCTGGTTTTAGAAAAGGCAGAGGAATCAGAGATCAAATTGCCAACATCTGCTGGATCATGGAAAAAGCAAGAGAGTTCCAGAAAAACATCTATTTCTGCCTTATTAACCATGCCAAAGCCTTTGACTGTGTGGATCACAATAAACTGTGGACAATTCTGAAAGAGATGGGAATACCAGACCACCTGACCTGCCTCTTGAGAAATCTGTGTGCAGGTCAGGAAGCAACAGTTAGAACTGGACATGGAACAACAGACTGGTTCCAAATAGGAAAAGGAGTATGTCAAGGCTGTATACTGTCACCCTGCTTATTTAACTTCTAGGCAGAGTACATCATGAGAAAAGCTGGACTGGAAGAAACACAAGCTGGAATCAAGATTGCCAGGAAAATATCAATCACCTCAGATATGCAGATGACACCACCCTTATGGCAGAAAGTGAAGAGGAGCTAAAAAGCCTCTTGATGAAAGTAAAAGAGGAGAGTGAAAAAGTTGGCTTCAAGCTCAACATTCAGAAAATGAAGATCATGGCATCCAGTCCCATCACTCCATGGGAAATAGATGGAGAAACAGTGGAAACAGTGTCAGACTTTATTTTTGGGGGCTCCAAAATCACTGCATATGTTAGTTGCAGCCATGAAATTAAAAAATGCTTACTCCTTGGAAGAAAAGTTATGACCAACCTAGATAGCATATTCAAAAGCAGAGACATTACTTTGCCGACTAAGGTCCGTCTAGTGAAGGCTATGGTTTTCCCTGTGGTCATATGGATGTGAGAGTTGGACTGTGAAGAAAGCTGAGCACCGAAGAATTGATGCTTTTGAATTGTGGTGTTGGTGAAGACTCTTGAGAGTCCCTTGGACTGCAAGGAGATGCAACCAGTCCATTCTGAAAGAGATCAACCCTGGGATTTCTTTGGAAGGAATGATGCTAAAGCTGAAACTCCAGTACTTTGGCCACCTCATGCGAAGAGTTGACTCATTGGAAAAGACCCTGATGCTGGGAGGGATTGGGGGCAAGAGGAGAAGGGGATGACCGAGGATGAGATGGCTGGATGGAATCACTGACTTGATGGACACGAGTTTGAGTGAACTCCAGGAGTTGGTGATGGATAGGGAGGCCTGGCATGCTGTGATTCATGGGGTTGCAAAAAGTCGGACATGACTGAGTGATTGAACTGAACTGAACTGAAGCAAAGGTAATAAATAGTCAAAATCATCATTTCCGATTTTCCTATACTTTACTATTAACTGTGGCAATGCACTTCAGTGTTCTTGCCTGGAGAATCCCAGGGACGGGGGAGCCTGGTGGGCTGCCGTGTATGGGGTTGCACAGAGTCGGACACGACTCAAGTGACTTAGCAGCAGCACTGTCCTTGGAATTATTGTGGTTCACCTCTTGTGCCTGCATGAAACCCTATCCCGTCTGTATCCCTTCCCCACACTGCCTACAGTGATGTCACATTTGCTCTTGAAATCTGCCATGGTGAGGATAGCTTAGCCATGGAAATTGGCAAATGTTACCAATGGAGTTTGATTAAGCTTGATTTCTCCTCCTATCCATGCTGGAGTGATTCTCTAAGATTAAGAGAGAACTGGGGGAAATCTATTAGCATTTAACCTTGATAGTGTGTCTTGTCTTTAGCCATGATGGTGAGAATAACTTCAAATTTTGAAAAAGTAGCCTCTGTTCAAAATTATTAACCCATTCAGCAAAGAAATAGGTCAGGTCATTGACTGATGAGTGAATTCTCACACACATCTTCATTATCTCACTTTGTTTCTCTTATAAACCAATATTCAGGTCAGAAATTTTATCAGTTAGAACACAGTGTCTCTCTCTATATAAGAGTTCTACCAAAATAGATAAAAACATATTGTAAGACTCAACTTGCTATGTGGAATGTAGATCCCATTTGCTATGTGGAATTAACAATAAATAATATTATATATGTTATAATTATTTGTAAATTGTATCCTTTTGTCCTTTGTGAGAGGAAAATTCTCTACTTTAGTCTAATCATTACCATTCTCAAACTGGTTACTCTGGTAAGCCAATCTCCACTCTTACTGGCCCCCCACCCAATCTTTTTAAAGTCCAAATGTGATCACCAATTAATACTTTATACAGGAATTTATGGGCTTTCCTGGTGGCTCAGACAATAAAGAATCTGCCTGTAATGTAAGAGACCCAGGTTTGATTCCTGGGTCAGGAAGATCCCCTGGAGAAGGAAATGGCAACCCACTCCGGTATTCTTGCCTGGGAAATCCTGTGGACAGAGGAGCTCCAGTCCGTGGGGTCGGAAAGAGTTGTACACAACTTAGCAAAAAGGCATGCATACACACAACTGTATAGTTACATACCATTGCTCCAGGAACTGCTCCAGCTCTGCCCTGCTGTCACCTCTGAAGCCAGCTGCTCCATCCTACTTGCCTTGGCCATAGGTCTCCCCAGCTCCAGCTTTCCCTGTTCTCTCTTCGCAGTTCCCACTGAGACATTGAGAACCCAGCCCAGGTGAAAGCTTCGGGCTTATCATTGCTTTGGGAAAAGAATTTTAATAAAATGCTGGTGCCTTATTCTTATTTCAAATAAAATGTGTTACCCAACAGTGATTGCTAGAGGGGAAATGTCTTGCGTGAACAAAAATGTCATTGAAAGTGCACATATTGTAAAGTAAGGAGGTGACATTATCTTGTGCTGTATGATGACTGTGTCATAAGTTGTGTCTTATGCAAGCGAGCTTCTCTTTCAGACTGTTCCTCTTGCTGCCGGAGGAGGAACCAAGGCCGGCAAACCAGAGATTGTCTTGCCTGGTGAGAAGTGAGACCTTCTCTCCACAGTGGCTGAGAAGGTATCTTCTTTTTCTATTGCTGCTATAACAAATTACCATACACTCAGCAGCTTATGACACAAATCTATTTTACAATAAGTCCCCTACATATGAATGAGTTCCATTGCAAGAGCATATTGATAAGTCCAGTTTGCTCATAAGTCCAACAAACTTAGCCTAGTTACCCAACTAGCACATCAGCTATATAGTACTGTACTTGTAATAGGTTTATAAAACTTTTCATACAAATAAAAACAAACACAAAAACTAAAGAAAACATTTTCAATCTTACAATACAGTACCTTGAAAAGTCCAGTAGTCTACTACAACAGCTGGCATACAGGGGTTGGCATTGAATGAACAGCAAGAAGAGGTACTGATTGGAGGAGGGAGGAGAAGTGGGATATGATAGAGCTGAAGGGTCATCAGCAATAGGAGATGGATGGCAAGCTGCAGTTTCACTCATGCTTGACATTGATGGGGACTGCCTCCAATGCAGGAGACCCAGGTTCAATCCCTGGGTCGGGAAGATCCCCTGGAGAAGAAAATGGCAACCCACTCCAATATTCTTGCTCGGAGAATCTCATGGACTGAGGAGCCTGGTGGGCTGCAGTCCATGGGGTCCAAAGAGTCGGACACGACTGAGTGACTTTACTTATTTACTTACTTTTGACATTGATGGAACGCAAGTTCAAAATTTTGAAAGTTTGCAACTTGAAGGCTTGTGTATAGGGGACTTACTGTAATTCACATTTCTATGGATCAGAAGTCCATAGCATGGCTGGATTCTCTTTTTCAGGCTCCACAAAGCCAAAATCAGAATGTTGGTCAGACTGGGTTTATATCTGGAGTCTGTGTGGAAGAGGGAAAGGAGTGCGACAAGGCTGTATATTGTCACCCCGCTTATTTAACTTCTATGCCAAGCACATCACATGAAATGCCAAGTTGGATGAATCACAAGCTGGAATCAAGATTGCTGGGAGAAACATCAATAACCTCAGATATGCAGGTAATACCACTGTAATGTAGAAAGTGAAGAAAAACTAAAGAACTTCTTGATTGGGGTGAAAGACAAGAGTGATAAAGCTGGCTTAAAACTCAGCATTAAAAAAACTAAGATCATGGCATCTGGTCCCATCACTTCATGGCAAATAGAAGGGGAAAAAGTGAAAGCAGTTGCAGATTTTATTTTCTTGGGCTCCAAAATCACTGAGGATGGTTGAATGCATTCAAAGACACTTGCTCCTTGGAAGAAAAGCTATGACAAACCTAGACAGTGTATTAAAAAGCAGAGACATCACTTTGCCAGCAAAGGTCTGTATAGTCAAAAGAATGGTTTTTCCAGTAGTCATACGAATGTGAGGCTGAGTGAGTGTGAAGAACTAATGCCAAGTTGGATGAATCACAAGCTGGAATCAAGATTGCTGGGAGAAACATCAATAACCTCAGATATGCAGGTAATACCACTGTAATGTAGAAAGTGAAGAAAAACTAAAGAACTTCTTGATTGGGGTGAAAGACAAGAGTGATAAAGCTGGCTTAAAACTCAGCATTAAAAAAACTAAGATCATGGCATCTGGTCCCATCACTTCATGGCAAATAGAAGGGGAAAAAGTGAAAGCAGTTGCAGATTTTATTTTCTTGGGCTCCAAAATCACTGAGGATGGTTGAATGCATTCAAAGACACTTGCTCCTTGGAAGAAAAGCTATGACAAACCTAGACAGTGTATTAAAAAGCAGAGACATCACTTTGCCAGCAAAGGTCTGTATAGTCAAAAGAATGGTTTTTCCAGTAGTCATACGAATGTGAGGCTGAGTGAGTGTGAAGAACTGATGCTTTCAAATGTAGTGCTGGAGAAGACTCTTGAGAGTCCCTTGACTGCGAGGTAGTCAGTCCTAAAGGAAATTAACCCTGAATATTCATTGGAAGGACCGATGCTGAATCTGAAGCTCCAATATTTTGGCCATCTGATGTGAAGACCCTGATGTTGGGAAAGACTGAAGACAAAAGGAGAAAGGAGTGGCAGGGAATGAGATGCTTGGATAATATCCCTGACTCAATGGACGTTAATTTGAGCAAGCTCGGGGAGAAAGTGAAAACAGAGGAATGTGGTGTGCTGTAGTCCATGGGGTTGCAGAGAGTTGGACATGACTGAGTGACTGAACAACAACTGTGAAAGGATCCTCTTCCAGGTTTACTCAAATAGGAGAATTCTATTTCATGCATTTGTAGGACAGAAGTCCCCATTTCCTCACTGGCTGGTGGTCAGTCTTCCTTAATTTCTAGAGGCTTTTCTAGAGGCTCATGTCTCCTACCTGTTCAAAGCCAGCAGTGGCCTATTGAATACTTCTCATGTTTCAAGTCTCTCCACCTTCCCCTTCTGCCTCTTTAAAGAGCTCATGTGATTACCCAGATAGCCCAGCATAATCTTTCTATCTTAAGGGCACTTTATTAGTAGCCTTAATTCCATGTGAAAAGCATGTAACATATTCAGTCATAACACCAGGTGTCAAAATCATGGGGACCAAAATTCTGCCTATCACCGTCTGCCCTCTGGTTTCCAAGATCCATGCCCATCCCATTCATTCAAAATCCCCCAAGGGCACATCTGGTCACAACATCAACTCAGAGTCCCCAAATCTCATCTAAATCTCATCCTTTCTAAAATACCAGAGCTCACCATCTGAAGCTAGTGCAGATGAGTAACCCATTAAGGGCACAATTCGTCCCAACTTACAGGTCTGTGCATCTTGCCCCCAAGATACAGCCAAGGGACAGGTGTAGGTTACCAGTGTTCTAAGACATCTAAGACATCAGTTGTTCTAAGTGGTGGGAAATGGAGGGTTAGAAGAAGCCATCAATCCAAAGCAGTTTTAAAATTGAGCCAGGCAAACTCAATTAGATTTCAAGGACTTGCAATAATTTTCCATGACTTTCAGTTCTGCCTCTGGACTCTCAGTTTTATTCTGAGCCATCTCTTCTTTCTCAAGAAAGGTAGCATCACTTTCAGCTGAACTGTTATATTAACCTGGTTCCTGCCAGTAAGATTAGGAGTGGAGGGTGGGGATGAGGATGGGAGTGGGCAGGACAGGAAGGCTGCCCAATAGCCTCCTTTTATTTCATCCTCTGTCCCTTTTGTTCCAAACTGGTAGTGCTTCCACTCATGAAATTATTCAGAACATTCTGGGCCTCCTGGGAATGTCACGGGGATTCACTCTAGTGGACAAAATATCAGTTCACAAATCCCTCATCCTAAAAATGCTATTATCAACATAAAGTTATTATCATTGAATTTGATATTTAGGATGTTTTCTTTCTTTAGAAAAATTTTAGTCCTTAAGTCACGAAGTGAGATGAGAGCACAGGTGTTCATTTGTCATAAGCAAACTTGATCTCTGGAAATCTGATTTAAGGAGAATAATAGAAGGGAAGTAATGTGATTCCCTTTACTCTTGTGGCTTACAGAATCTGGATACTATTGAAGCCTCAGCCTCTGCAGATTTGCTATTTGTTTTCTACAACCAGGAGTCATTTCATGTTATGAAAAACAATTTTATAAAATATCACTTACAATTCCACTTTGAGAGCCACTAGTTGAAGATAAATAATAAAATATTACATATGTAAATGAGATAGACAGGAAGTATATGCATTCCTGGTTGGCTCTTGAATGGGTATTCTGAAATTTAAATTGAGTAACCACTGAGCCATTCATTCAAACACAGAAGATCAAAAATGACAAACAGCAAACTGAAAGTGACTTAATGTCAAAGAAATACACAGCTATTATTAAACATAAAGTATCATTGGAAAAACCCTGATGCTGGGAAAGATTGAGGGCAGGAGGAGAAGGGGGCAACAGAGGATGAGATGGTTGGTTGGATGGCATCACTGACTCAGTGGACATGAGTTTGAGCAAGCTCTGGGAGACAGTGAAGGACAGAGAAGCCTGGCATGCTGCTCTTCATGGGGTCACAAAGAGTCAGACACGACTTAGTGACTGAACAACAACAGCAAAAATAAACAGAGGAATTAATAGAAAATCAAGACATTTAAGAGGAAAACAGAAAAAGGTTATAGAAACATTTTGTTTGGGGGTAGCAAACATAGGGGCCACTGTTAAAAGCAATGTTTTAGAGAAAGTAACCTTCTGTCTGTGATCTTTAATCAGAATTTTTGAGAGTGAAGAAGATTTGAGAAGAAAATCATGGGATGATTAATATACTATAAGCCAAATATAGGAAAACTGCAAGAATAAGCAGAGAAGGCAATGGCAACCCACTCCAATACTCTTGCCTGGAAAATCCCATGGATGGAGGAGTCTGGTAGGCTGCAGTCCATGGGGTCGTGAAGAGTTCGACATGATTGAGCGACTTCACTCTCACTTTTCAGTTTCATGCATTGGCGAAGGAACTGGCAACCCACTCCAGTGTTCTTGCCTAGAGAATCCCAGGGATGATGGAGCCTGGTGGGCTGCCGTCTATGGGGTCGCACAAATTTGGACACGACTGAAGCGACTTAGCAGCAGCAGCAGCAGCAGCAAGAATTCAGTTCAGTTCAATAGGTTTTGGGTTCTATTCCTTAGTCACACTGCCCCTGGGTTTCAATTGCTATCTACATCTCTGTGCATCAGTCATCCACGGGGTTTTGCCCCTGTGTTTGCCTTGGAGGACTGTGTCTGCCTCCAGTGAAGGCTAGATGTTGCGGTAATGCAGTTGCAAGGGTCACAGGGGCCCTGGCAGCACCAGGTACCTAGGGGATCTGGCAGCCAGGACAATGGGAAATATGGTTCTCCAGAAGGGTATGGTAACCCATTCCAGGATTCTTCCCTGGAGGATGCTCTGAAAGAGAAGACTGACAGGCCACAGTGTTCTGTGTTACAAAGAGTTGAACACAACCAAAGTGACCCCATGTGCACAGATGAAGGACTTTTTCTACTTTCTGGCAGCTCTGTGGGGATTATTCATGAAGTTGGCATATTTGCTTAAATCACAGCCTGGCAACGCTGAATATGCATGAGTGCTGGTGGCTATAGTTACAGGATGTATGGTGATATTATGGCTTTTTCTAATCTAAGGCAACACTGCCCCAGTGAGAACTGAGCATGAAGATGGCACAGCTGTTTGGTCACAGGGAGCCTGATAGTGCCAAGTGTGCATGGACACAGATTATTTCAGCCACAGGAGTTCTGGTCCTATCAATGTCTTTTTTTTTTTTTTTCCCTTTTTCTTGAGAAATCTGTATGCAGGTCAGAAAGCAACAGTTAAAACTGGACATGGAACAATAAACTGGTTCCAAATAGGAGAAGAAGTACATCGAGGCTGTAATTTGTCACCCTGCTTATTTAACTTATATGCAGTGGACATCATGAGAAACGCTGGACTGAAAGAAACACAAGCTGGAATCAAGATTGCTGGGAGAAATATCAATAACCTCAGATATGCAGATGACACCACCCTTATGGCAGAAAGTGAAGAGGAACTAAAGAGCCTCTTGATGAAAGTGAAAGAGGAGAGTGAAAAAATTGGCTTAAAGCTCAACATTCAGAAAACGAAGATCATGGCATCTGGCCCCATCACTTCATGGAAATAGACAGGGAAACAGTGGAAACAGTGTCAGACTTTATTTTTCTGGGCTCCAAAATCACTGCAGATGGTGACTGCAGCCATGAAATTAAAAGACGCTTACTCCTGGGAAGAAAAGTTATGACCAACCTAGATACCATATTCAAAAACAGAGACATTACTTTGCCGAGTAAGGTCCATCTAGTCAAGGCTATGGTTTTTCCAGTAATCATGTATGGATGTGAGAGTTGGACTGTAAAGAAGGCTAAGCAGCAAAGAATTGATGCTTTTGTACTGTGGTGTTGTAGAAGTGAAGATCATGGCATCTGGTCCCATCACTTCATGGGAAATAGATGGGGAAACAGTGGAAACAGTGTCAGACTTTATTTTGGGGGGCTCCAAAATCACTGCAGATGGTAATTGCAGCCATGAAATTAAAAGATGCTTACTCCTTGGAAGAAAAGTTATGACCAACCTAGATAGCATATTCAAAAGCAGAGATATTACTTTGCCAACTAAGGTCCGTCTAGTTAAGGCTATGGTTTTTCCAGTAGTCATGTATGGATGTAAGAGTTGGACTGTAAAGAAGGCTGAGTGCTGAAGAATTGATGCTTTTGAACTGTGGTGTTGGAGAAGACTCTTGAGAGTCCCTTGGACTACAAGGAGATCCAACCAGTCCATTCTGAAGGAGATCAGCGCTGGGATTACTTTGGAAGGAATGATGCTGAAGCTGAAACTCCAGTACTTTGGCCACCTCATGCGAAGAGTTGACTCATTGGAAAAGACTCTGATGCTGGGAGGGATTGGGGGCAGGAGGAGAAGGGGACAACAGAGGATGAGATGGCTGGATGGCATCACCGATTCGATGGGCGTGAGTCTGAGTGAACTCCGGGAGTTGGTGATGGACAGGGAGGCCTGGCGTGCTGCGATTCATGGGGTCACAAAGAGTCGGACACGACTGAGTAACTGAACTGAACTGAATTATATATGCTAATGAGTGGGAGGATTATTCCAACTATTTTTGGGAAAGGGCAGAGATTTCCAGGATATGGGCCACCACCCACTCCTTGGTCTTTTAACAGTGCCCTGGAACTGTCATGCCACCTCTGGGTGTGTCATTTTACTTGCTGATTGGGGAGCAAGGTCTAGTCTTGTCTGCCATCTTGGTCCTGTTTGATTCTAATCGGCTTTATGATGTGTTCTTGGGCTAAGTCATTCTTTCCAAAGTTGTGCCCTGCCCCTTTCCCTCCTGTTACAATCTTGCCTTGAGAATTCCTTGGACAGAGGAGCCTGGCAGGCTCCATAAGTTTGCAAAGAGTCAGACATGACTGAGCAGCTTTCACACTATGTCTGTACTAAATTCCCAATATTAGAAAAGTATTCATCACAAAGAAACAAGAATGACCTGTCCATGCTATCCAAAGCAATCCACTGATTCAGTATAATCCCTATCAAAATGGCAATGGCATTTTCACAGAAGTAGAACAAACAATCCTAAAATGTGTATGGAACCAAAGAAGACCCCATGTAGCCAAAGAAATCATGATAAAGATGGCTGAGTCATCATGCTCACTGATTTCAAATTATATTACAAAACTATAATAATCAAAACAGTGTTATTTGGGCACAAAAACAGATACAACAGAACAGAGAAAACAAATAAGCCTATGCTTATGTGGTCAATTAATCTACAACAAAGAAGGCAAGAATATACAGTGAGGGAAAGACAGTCTCTTCAATAAATTGTGTTGGAAAAACTGGACAGCCGTATACAAAAACAATGAAACTGGACCACTATCTTATACCACAGACAGCAGTGAACTCAAAATGTAATAAAGACTTGAACATAAGGCCTGAAACCATAAACTCTGAAGAAAACATGGGTGGCAAGCTCCTTGACATCAGTCTTGGGGATGATTTTTTTGGATCTGACTCCAAAAGCAGAGGCAACAAAAGCAAAAATAAACGAGTGAGAACACATCAAAACTAAAAAACTTTTTGTACAGAATAGGAAAACATCAAAAGAATGAAAATGCAATCTATGGAATGGGAGGAAATGTTTGCAAATCTTTTGTTTATTTATTTACTTTTGGTTGTGCTGGTGTTTTGTGCAAGCTCTCTCTAGTTGAAGCCAGTGGGGGCTACTCTTTGTTGCATTGCACAGGCTTCTCATTATGGCGGCTTCTCTTATTGTGGTGATAATTTCACAATATATATCACATCATTATGTTTTACATCGTAATGTGTATGTGCTCAGCCACCCAGTCATGTCTGGCTCTGTGACCCCATGAACTGCACGCACCACGCCAGCCCTTCTATCCTCCACTACCTCCCAGGGTATAACTGACACTCATATAGCATTATGTCAGTTATAGCTCATTTTTTTTAGAAAATGAGTGCCCACAAGTTTCCTTTGGAAACACTGCTGCTGGGTTTGTAACTGATCATGCCGTGAGGAAAAGGCCCTTTTATACTATACATGCATTTTATATCATCCTTATCATCCCTGTCATGCTCTGTATGAAACTGGTTTATCATTTTATGCCTGTACCTGGGCTGATGTAAACCACTGAATAAGGCTGTTACTGCCTTCATGTGATTTGAGGAAATTATTAAACACAGCAGCTTCATCACTGAGATCCCAGGGGTGCTCTCCCAACTCCAGTAGGTATGTCTCTGTGGATACTAGCAGAGATTTCTGCAGGCAGGGCTTTGGAAGCTGTTTATTTCCTCTCTGCTCAAAAAATACCACCATGAAAACATTTTCATGTTCATGTTGCTGTGCAGGTTTTAGTAATAGATGGCTATTCTGCCCTCCTGGTACACTGCTGTCCCTATTGCACCAGAAGAGCATAGTCTGAAAATAGCAACAGAGACTGTTTTGTGGCCAGTGAATAGGAAGGCTAATAATAGCATTGCTTCATTGTTTGGCAAGAACCCAAGGCTACCCCGGCCAAGGAGCAGCACACGCTGCAGTAACCAAATCATAAAATTTCTCCAGGGAATGGTGCAGCCTTTCAGAACATGTTTTATATTCTGGGGTTGCTTAGGAAGGAAATAGTTCAGAAGTTGTTTTGACACAGTGTGGTTTGTTTCCAATTTGAAGGCAGGGGGCAGGGCTGGAGAAATGAGGCAGGAGGTCAGTTGCACAAAGGATGCAAAAATGTGTCGGTAAGGAGTTCCTGACAGGTGGTGAGAGGGCCATGGCTCAGGAGCCTGGGCCTGGTGTGGAGTTTGTCCCTGGTGGGGAGTTTGTCCCCGTCTGGTTCCCAGCGCTCTCAGCATCGCCTTTCACACTCCTGTTATGTTTATTTCTGTTGAACTTAAAGAGTGACCTTTTCCAAACTGCAATGCATTGTTGACCCACATGCATTTCTGAGACCTAATTTCCCTGAATGCCTTCCTTGTTCCTGCAGAAGAGAACTCTGTTTGAGAAAATAGGAAGAGGCTGAGGGTAAAGAGCATTGGCATGGAAATCTTTGAGGCATTGAATCCTGCCTGCTATTAATAATTTAGAAGTGTTTTTAATGCCCTGATATGGAAGGAAGGTTTTTTGACACCAAAGGCATCTAAATATTAATTTCAGAGGAATTGGTTGTTAAAGCAGTTAACATCCATTTTGTTAGTTGACCTCCCAAGGAAGGTTAATGCACTAAAATCTGGTCATTAAGTATAGTAACAAATGTTTTTTCAGTGAGGTTATTACTATCATAAACTCTAATCCATGGTTCACAGAAAGCAGCATCTAGTGCAGTGCTCTGACTGATGAAGAATTAACTATTTCTGAGCAGTTAATAAAGATTTTTTCCCCCACCAATCAACATGCTCTACATGATCCTTATAATTACTAAAAGCATTAAGCTCTGGGTATGAGTTGCCCACATGTCAGACCGGAATTCTGCTCTGAGTAAATGACAAATGGCAAACCTAATCCCATTTCACTTAATTTTTTTTTTCCTAACATGTTCACTGAAATAAGAAATAATGGAATTCCTAAGTATTAGAAAAAGATGGTCCAGTATGAAGCATTTGCTAAATGAGAATTGATGAGGTCTTAGTCATGTTTTATTGTGATGGAAGATTTTATACAGTAGTTTAGTTCTTGCTAGAATTGAGAAGCTAATTGGCTACAAACAGGGCTTTGGGGCTTGCCTGTTTGTTTTATTTTTGTTTTTGCCTTTATTAAAGAGCATGCTCATCCACAAGAAGGAAAGAGGCAGATACTTGTGTAAGAAACACTCATATATCTTTCTCATCACAATAAGAGGGAAAAGGTACAACCTAACCTTTCTAAAAAGCCTCGGGGCAATGTTCTGCTTTTCAATGGAAAGGTCGTCCAGAATTAATTAAAGTCACTTTCCCGCTGAGGACGGAGCATTTGGCTTTACTTTGAAGGCTCTAAGTTGCTCAGACCAGTTTCTTAGAGACCTGAATTTAAAGCAGCACAGCCAAGCCCTGGGTGAGCCTTTCAGAAGAAGAAATCTTCTGGAATCAGAAGTCCGAACAGCTAATACACTGAGACCTTAAGGTGCCTCTAAAGACATAGGCCTGGAGAAGGCAATGACACCCCACTCCAGTACTCTTGCCTGGAAAATCCCATGGATGGAGGAGCCTGGTAGGCTGAGTCCATGGGGTCCCTAAGAGTTCGACTGAGCGACTTCACTTTGACTTTTCACTTTCATGCATTGGAGAAGAAAATAGCAACCCACTCCAGTATTCTTGCCTAGAGAATCCCAGGGATGGGGGAGCCTGGTGGGCTGCCGTCTATGGGGTCACACAGAGTCGAACACAACTGAAGCAACTTAGCAACAGCAGCAGCAGCAAAGACATAGGCCAGAGTTGATAGCATAAAATAAAAAGAATTGCCTACTTTCCCTGAGACGATCAACTCTCATTCACGTAGAATCAGCCTTCGTATTGTCACCCTTTCCCCTCATTTTTAACTTCAGCTAAATCCTGTCTTTGACACCATAATGAACAGGAAGGAAGGGAAACCATACTTAGCCAAAATAAAAGAAACTTTGTCTTATAGAAAAGAATATATATTTTGGAAAGGCTTACATTACATATGAATGCCCCTTTAAAAGGGCAAATACACTGACACTACAGTCCATGGGGTCACAAAGGGTCAGACACGACCGAGCGACTAACACACACACACACACACACACACACACACACACACACACTGACACTAGCTCACTATCTCATAATATTTTTTGTGGAAGATTCGGTACATTACACGCAGCTACATAACCAGTAGGACTGCACACATTAGGACTCTAGGTACCACCTGTGTGTTTGGTACTTTGCTTAAAAATAACATCATTTCCCATTCATGGTGACAGCCTTTCTGAGTCTCAGTTTTCCCATCTGTAAAATGATATTGTAATATCTACTTTGAGGAATAGTCGCAAAGACGAGTGATAATATACACCTGGTGTACAGAAAGGTCTAGTATGACTAGTACGACTTTGCCTTTACACAATGCCCATTGCTTTATGTATTTTGTGTTTTATGAAAGTGAGTAGAATCCTGAAACACCCCACGAAAACCTTTTGGGTTGAAAATGAGACTCAAGGGAGTAATAAAATATTAGCCTGACTTCTGAGAACTGGGCTTTGACTAAGTCCAGCTCATCCATCTGACTCTCATTAGACACAGGCCTTTCCCAGTTACCTCAGCCAGAAATAACCCTTCCAACCTCTATGTTCTAATTTGCGTTGTACTTTTCAAATACCATTCTGCACACTCATCCTTTGCTTAGAGTAATTTGTAGATAGGTCTTGGATCTGTGTTCCCAATACTTGATACAGTGCCTCAAACACAAGTACTAGAAGGAGTTCATGAATTTCATAAACGCTCATTTTTCCTACCTAAATGATGATTGTTGTTGTTGTTCAGTGCGTAAGCTGTCTGACTCTTTGCAATCCCATGGACTGTAGCATACCAGGCTTCCCTGTCCTTCACTATCTCCCAGAGTTTGTTCAAACTCATGTCCATTGAGAGGATGAGATGGTTGGATGACAACCCATGGTGGGTGAATGAATGAATGAATGAATGATTTTGGAGGTCACCCGCTCTTTCTTTATTCTTTTATAGTGTATATTCCCTCCCACTTTTTTTTCTTTACTTCTAAACGAAGGCTCTAGAAGTTTGCTCAGCCCCCTCCCCATTATTTCCCCAGGGTTGAATAGCTGACAGTAAAAAGACAGCCAGCAGGCAGCTGTTTGGATGGCTAGATTGTTTCTAATCTGGGTGTTTGCAGATCAGGGGTTTCCTGCACTTTGACAAAGATTCTAAAGTGAACACAGTAGACAGGAAGATGCAGGATGAGACCCTATAAAGATGAATCAAAGTGTCTTTTGAAGTCACTGTTTTCTCCATATCCCTATTGCCATATGCCTCATGGTTCATAGAAATCACAGAAAAGAGAAATTAACATTTCAGGATTACTAGTGATTTACCATGTTAACCTTTGGCATGCTCTTTAACCTCTTTAGACTTTAGTTTTCTCATCAACAATAATAGCTTACACTATTCTAATTACTTCATAGGCTTGCTAGGCAAATCACACAATAAGCAAGGCAAAGAACTTAGGCGAGAGAGAGGTATGACACAAAAAATATTAGAACTAGACATTAAAAGAAGACTGGGTAAGCTAGTGAACTTACTTTTCCTTAATGATTAATGCCATCTGAAATTTGCTTAAAAACAAAGTACTATTGTATTAAGAGCAGGAAGGAGCCACAGAAAGTTTGATTCATTGCAGTAACAGGTTAAGAATATTGCCGTAGTCACTCTCATAGCGTTCTGTGTTCGCCAGCCTCACAATGATTATCCAATACATTTAGAATAAAGAACATGGGGAGATGCTATCAAATCAAAATGGTTTTTCTAGTTAGATCAATGGTAGACATCTAAGCTGTCCATTTACTACCCATCCCCTTCTCCTTAACATATGCATGTGATCATTATTTCATGGTGACCAAATGGTCTCAGTGACTCTTGGCAAAATTGAATACATATAATTTCCATCTCACCACCAATTCTAGTCGAGGCAGTTCTGAAATGGAGTAAATGCATTTAAGTGTTGGGTTGACATGCATTGCTAGTACTTTCCCACTCATAAGGAAAGTGAAAGGAAAGTGAAGTCGCTCAGTCGTGTCCGACTCTTTGCAACCCTGTGGACTGTAGCCTACCAGGCTCCTCTGTCCATGGGATTTTCCAAGCAATAGTACTGGAGTGGATTGCCATTTCCTTCTCCAGCGGATCATAAGGAAGAGGAATGCAAATACTTGGAAATACACAGTCGAGAGAATAATTGAAAATGGGTTCAATGTCTTCATCCTCTGAGAATACATGTGAGCATGTGCGTGTTTGTAGTCGCTCTTTCATGAAATGTGTATGTGTCTGTTTTGATTCTGAGGCTTCCCTCTGCTGTATGTAGGTTTCACAGAGGGGTTCCGGCTTGTAAAGGTTAACCGTGCAGAAATCAAGGCTTTGTGCATTTTTGCAAAGGTCACATTCATCAGCAGTTCCGGAAAGACTGCTGGGCAGGGCCCTGGTAACCACCCCATGATTGAACCATGGCTCTGGGTTTCATTTCCTCAAGAACGCTGCTACAGTCCCTGGTTGTGTCACCAAGAGATAAAGAGGCTGCTCAGTCACTTGAAATTCAATTTGTACTTACTCAAATCCAGCCCACCTCTTTCCTTCATGGTGTTTGGCAGCTGCTTGCTGGCACTCTGCATTTCAAATGTCTGAGCTGCAGGAAGCTGTTTAATAAATGGCATAGGTTCTGATTAATGTAACAAACTGAAAATAGACCATGATGTAATGCATATCTTACCAGGAATCACAGATCAAATTGGACAGTTTCAAGGGACCATGCTGAAGCAGAGAGTTTTCTCCACTGAAATGTATTTTATGTTTCTTATAATACCTTGAAGGGTCAAACTGTAGAATGTATACATTTTGGACCTGGAAGCCTGCCCTGTCGGTCTAGGAATAGCAATTATAGTTGACCACACAAGAAGCTCCAGAGAAAACAAGGTATTTGACATTGACTCCAGTCTATAAAGGGTCATCTATACTTCACCAGAAGTCTTAGTATTATTTTTTTTATCAACTACAGATAAACAGAAGTGCTAGTAAAATTCTGGTAGTATCTATAACTCAGTTATTTTTTAAGTCAGACATTTAGTTTCATCTAGTAATCTAAAACCCTCATATAGTCCTATGCATAAAGATTTAAACTTTACTCTTTTAGTGGATAAGATAATTGTGATTCATCTTCCTTGGTTCTAGAGAAAAGGATCAGTAAAAAGAAAAACAATAGGCTTGTATGCCAAGATCCCCTTATATTTGCTGAATACAATAGGCTTGTATGCCAAGATCCCCTTATATTTGCTGAATGAGTCATTTTTCTTAGTTAAGTGAATGATACTGAAAAGTTAAAACAGAGTCTAGAATGTAATAAAAGGAGGAAATAAATGCATTGCTCTTAACTATTGCTTACTGAATCCGTACATTGTGAGCTGCTGGAAATCACTTTGGGTATTTAGTCAAAGTATTTGTGTGTGTGTGTGTGTGTGTGTGTCTTAAGGGCTGTATGGTTGGGGTAGAAGGTGAGGGCAGTCATTCTTTCTTGCTGCAAACAGAAAATTAGACTACAGGAAATATTTTTACACATCTATTTTTCCCTACAGTAAATTTCACTTTGCCACCATGAGAATTTGTATAATTTATGAATGAGCTCATACTCTGGTTCCTGTAAAGCAATTGACTTGTTAAGAGTTACACTGCCTGTGAGGGAGAGCCGACATTAACACTATTGGGCTTTATGGGTCATTTTTTCCCTGCACATGCCTGTGTAATCAAAGCACTTTCTTAACTAACACAGCCAAGGTCATGGTTTCAGTAAAAATAAGTTAACTTCAAGCAGAGCAAAACTCTTCCAGCCACTGTCCACAGTTCTAATCAAGCCAACTGTTTACCAAGAGATTATCAATTAAGTAAAATCTACCATCAACATTCTATGCCTAAAACCAAAAATTGCTTAAACCATACTATCCAGACATACCTTGTTTTCTTTCGCTTCACTTTATTGCATTTTGTGGATATTGCATTTCTTATCAATTAAAGGTTTGTGGAGATCCCACACTGAGCAAGTTTGTCAGTGCCATTTTTCCAACACCATTTGCTCACTTTGTGTCTTTTACCTTTTGGTAATTCTCACAATATTTCAAACTTTTTCATTATTATTATGTTTGCTATGATGATCAGTGATCTTTGATGTTACTTTTATAATTGTTTTAGGGCAAAATTGTACCACATCCATGTAAGACAGCTTGTGTAATCCATAAATGCTGCATGTGTTCTGATTGTTCCACTGTCCAGCTGTTCCCCTGTCTCTCTCCCTCTCCTTGCGCCTTCCTATTCCCTGAGACACAATAATATTGAAATTATACAGATTAATAACACTACAATGGGCTCTAAGTGCTAAAGTGAGAGGAATGTTGTATGTTTCTCCCTTTATTTATGTTATTTATTTTTATTTTTGGCTGTGCTAAGTCTTTGTTGCTGTGAGAAGGCTTTCTCTAGTTGCAGCAAGCAGGGGCTGCTCTCTACTTGGGGTGATTAGACTTCGCATTGCCATGGCTTCTCATGTGGTAGAACACAGGCTCTGGGCGTATGGGCTTCAGTAGTTGCAGCTCACAAGCCCTAGAACGAGGCTCAGTAGTTGTGGTGCACAGGCTTAGTTGCTCCACAACATGTGTGATCTTCCCAGACCAGGGATCATACCCATGCCCCCTGCATTGGCAGACAGATTCTTAATCACCGGGCCACCAGGGAAGGCCACGTCTCTCACTTTAAATCAAAAGTTGGGAATAATTAAGCTTAATGAGGAGGGCAGATCTAAATCTGAGACAAGTTGAAAGCTAGGCCTCTTGCGCCAAATAGGTAGCCAAGTTGTAAATGCAAAGGAAAAAGCCTGGAAGGAAATTAAAAGTGCAACTCCAGTGAATATGCAAACACTAAGAAAGGAAAACAGCTTTACTGCTGAGATGGAGAAACTTTTAATGGTCTGGATAGACCATCACCCATAACATTCCCAAACTCAAACCAGTACAGAACAAAGCCCTACCTCTCTTCAATTCTGGGAAGGCTGAGAGACATGAAGAAGATGTGGGGAAAATGTGTGAAGCTGGCAGAGATTGGTTCATTAGGTTTAAGGAAAGAAGTTGTCTCCATGATATCAAAGTATGAAGTGAAGCAACAAAGGCTGCTATAGAAGCTGTAATAAAGTTATATGGGCGATCTAGCTAAGATGATGAATGAAAGTGGCAGCTGAACAACAGTTTCGATGTAGGCAAAATAGCCTTATCTGCAAATAAGATGCCATCTAAGACTTCCATAGCTAAAGAGGAGAAGTCAATGCCTGGCTCCAAATCTTCAAAGGACAAGCTGGCTCTCTTATAAGGAGATAATGCAGCTAGTGATTTCAAGTTGAAGCTAGAGTTCATTTACTGTTCTTCCTGGGCCCTTAAGAATTATGCTAAATCTCTCCATCCGTGTTTTCTAAATGGAACAACAAAACTTGGATGACACTACATCTGTTGACAACATGACTTGCTGAATATTTTTAGTTCATTGTTGAGACCTATGGCTCAGACAACAAATCCTTTCAAAATATGACTGCTCATTGATAATCACATGGTCACCAAGGGGCTCTGATGGAGGTGTACGATGGATTCATGTTGTTTTCATGCCTTCTGACACAGTATCCGAGGATCAAGGAGTTGTTTCAACTTTTAAGTCTCATTCTTTAAGAAACACACTTCACAAGCCTGTAACTACCACAGATGGTGAATCCTCTGGTGAATCTGGCAAAATAAATTGAAAAACTTATGGAAAAGATTTACCATTCTAAATGCCATTAAGAACATTAGTGATTTATGGGAAGAGTGCAAATATCAAGCTTAACAGGAGTTTGGAAGAGAAATTGATTCCAACCTTCATGGATAATGTTGAGGGGTTAAACATGTCAGTGGAAGAAGTCACTACAGATGTGGTGGAAATGGCAAGAGAACTGGAATTAAAAGTGGAACCTAAAGATGTGACTGAAGTGCTTCATTGATGATAAAAACTTTAAAAGATGAGCAGTTGTTTCTCATGGATGAGCAAAGAAAGTGATTTCTTGAGATGGAATTTACTGCTGGTGAAGATACTATGAAGATTACTGAAATGACAACAAAGGATTTAGAATAACACATAAACTTAGTTGATAAAGCAGCAGCAGGATTTGACAGGATTAGCACTAGTTTTGAAACTACTATGGATAAAATGCCATCAAAGACCATGGCATGCTGCAGAGAAATCATCTGTGAAAGGAGGAGTCCTTTGATTTGGCAAACTTCATTGTTGACTTACTTAAAAAATTGCCAGTCCCACCTTTAGCAACTACCACCTGATCAGTCAACAGCCATCAACATCAACTAGTTTTTCCTAGTGTATTCTGTTCATCAGAGTTCTCCAGAGAAACAGAACCAATAGGAAGTATATATTTAATTTATACATATATGCAGAGAGAGATTTGTTATAGGAATTGGCTCATGTCATTATGGAGAATGAGAAAGCCCACAGTCTGCCATGTACAAACTAGAGACCCAGGAGAGTTAGTAGTATAATTCAGTTCAAGTCCAAAACCCTGAAACAAGGAGTATGATGTCAGAGAGTAGGTTGATAATAGATATCTCAGCTAGGGCAGAGAAGAATCCATGCTTCCTCTGATTTTTTTCCCCCCACTATTGTTTTTGTTCTATTCAGGCCTTTAATTGATTGGATGATGCCCACCCAAATGGGTGAGTACTGTCTTCCTTCTTCCTCTACTGATTCAAATGCTAATCTCATCCAGAAACTCTCATAGACACACCCAGAAATAATGTTTTACCAGTTATCTGGGCATGGCTTAGCCTAGCTGGGGCTTCCCTGATGGCTCACCTGGTAAAGAATCCACCTGCAATGTGAGAGACCTGGGTTCAATCCCTAGGTTGGGAAGATCCCCTGGAGAAGGGAAAGGCTACTCACTCCAGTATTCTGGCTTGGGTTGCAAAGAGCTGGACACTACTGAGTGACTTTCACTTAGCCTAGTTGAGCTGACACACAAAAGTAATCGTTCCTCACATGACTGTTTTATGTCAGCGCGCAGTAGGCACTGAATGCAGCAAACCACTGAGCCCCATGATTCTTGTTCGCTGCATGGTCTTCCTCTTGGCTAAGTTCATTCTGCACTTCATGTAAGCTTCTTTGAACTTGGTTCTTTTCCAGTCTTTGTATATGTTTCCTTATCATTGTAATTTAGCAACCTTGGGTCTTCCTTTTATCTTCTTCCGTAGTCTACTTTTTTTTTTAAGATAAAATCCTATACTTGTTAACGTATTTATTTATTAGGAATTTGGAATGCATTTTTTTTAAGTGCCTTAGTATTTTAGGATTATTATTGTGTTCATGGTACTCTGGTTAAAAAGTTGCATAATGATCTGACCCAACTCTAGTCAAAGAATCCTATTATTTCAATGTGTGATTTTTTAGAACACAAAATCTTTCAGGAAGACATGCATTGAATAATAGCAAAAAGGCTTATATATGGCACCTCAAGTCTGTGCTTTCTGAGTAACCAGCAGCAAAGATTCAACAACTAATAAATTATATTTCAGCAACTAATGAATTTGTATTTCTGGACATCAGAATCATCTGAGTCCAACTCACTCAAATGGAGTTAGTTCCCTTAATAGCCCATGAGATTATTCCTTACAAATATCTTTTAAAGGGCAGCAAAACTTAGAAGTTGGAAAATATTGATTTCATTATGTGAAATAAACTAAACGTAGTTGACTCAACTATTAGTCTATACCAGGTGGTTTTCGTGTTAATTTCAGCATTTCACTTGTAAAATGGTGAACTCCCTAACCACCTATGGTTTAGGTGGTGAATAACCTTGTTCATTGGCTGCCCCATGGTCCCTCTGCACTCCCTACTGATCCATGCCCCACATGCTAGACTGTGGACTTTGTTGTACCATGCTGATTGCAGAGAAGTTTTCTTATTTTTTATTCACTTTAATGTTTAAAAGTCAGAGTTTTCATTGACAATATTATATTAACAAACTCATATTATTTCAGTTTATATTTGAAAAGGGCCATAAAGATGTGGCCTCAAATTTGGACAGGCTTAAATTTCCATCCATATCATTAAGATAGTGATACTAAAAGTACAACACACAAGAAGCTCATGGCAGACAAAGGCCCATTTAAGTATGATGTTTCCTAATCTAAATCATTTAATAATTTAGTGAGATTTTTTGGTAAGGACTGAATTCAGATTTGTACACAAAAATGGCATACAGAGGCTCATTTGTGCATACACAAAATGTATTTGACTTGATCATAACTGAGTATTTTGTGCTAGCAGAATAAAATATGACCATTTAAACAGCCTGTGTGACCATATATCCTTGACAAAACAGTCCTCAGCCAGAAGCAATCACTGTCCCAGTACTCATGCATTGTGGACTCAGTCAGAGAAATGTGTATTCAGACGTGATGGCCTTTGTGTTTACTGGGACTTTTCTTCTTCCTCTGGGCCCTGCCAAGCTGACCCTAGCCCCCTTTGAAGTCTGTGCTAACCCTAAGATCAGAACAGATGCATTGGAGTAGGTTGGGAAGGAAGGGAGAAGAGAGCTCATTAAGTGCTCACATTTTTAAAACATTCTCAGTGGATGACAATGATTGTTGAAAGAGTTCTAGCTCTCCATTCTTGGTTTAAAAGTTAACATTCTAAGATACCAACTTATTGTTATGGTAACATGAATGCTAGTGTCCAGGAAAAGAACAAAAGGTTTTTGAATAACAAAAATAATTAATATTGTATCACTGAATTAAAAAAATAGAAATATTCAAAATATGTTTACTACATCCCTTTCTCCTTTTTGAGATTTTTTTTTTACTTACGATCTTGAGCACAAGGTTGTATATTTTTATTCATCCTGTACTTACCACAAAATAGGGTGTTGCACAGGTTTTTTTGTTTTGTTTTGTTTTCATTTAAACAACTGTTTTTAATGATTTCTGTATGCCAGATTTACTGCACTAGGAAGTTGAAATGTAGCAATGCCTAGACAGTTTGCACTATGATGGAAGAGACAGAACAAATAGGAAAATAAATGAGCAATTGAGATTGCATTCAGGGCTATGAAAAAAGGAGGGAAGGCAATAAGATGGAAAGAGAAAGAGTGAGAATTTACTTAACACAGAGTTGTCATGAAGGCCTCTCTGGGTGGGTAGCATCTGGGCAGAGGCTAGAGGAAGCCAGCAAAGCAGAGGTCCAGGCATCAGGAACAGCAAGTACAAAGGTCCTGAGGAAAGTGTAAATGTAACCTGTTAATTATTAGTTTATGTGTTTCCTTATCATATTACCAGCAGAGGTATTATGTCATTTGGGCCATAGCCATTATGTGTGTGTGTGTGTGTGTGTGTGTGTGTTTTTTTAATTATTTGTGCATTTATTTATTTGACTGTGCTGGGGCTTAGCTGAAGCATGTAGGATATAGTTCCCTGACCAGGAATAGAACCTGGGCCCCCTCCATTGGGAGCATGGAGCCTTAGCCACTGGACCACCAGGGAAATCCTGCCATTATGTGTTTACAATCAAATAAGTGAGTGTGTGTGTGTAGTGTGTGTGCTGAGTCGTGTCTGACTCTTTGTGATCCATGGATTGTAACCTGTCAGGCTCTTCTGTCCATGAATTTTCCAGGCAGGAATACTGGAGTGGATTGATATTCCTTCTCCAGCAGATCTTCCAAACCCAGGGATTGACACTTCATCTCCTGCACTGGCAGATTCTTTACCGCTGAACCACCAAGAAAGCCTCAATATCATCACTACTAATAGTTGGCCTCAGATGCTCTTAGTATACTCCAGAATCTACATACTTTGCCTATGTTACGTGATTTAATTCTCACAACAGCCTTGCAAAGTCAGTGAGGGAGCTGAGGTTTAAGGTGAGTGAGTAAGCTGCCCTGTGTTACACAGTTGATGTATTAAACTGCTGATCTAGACTCTGAACCCAGGCTTCCTGAAGTTAACAACCCTCATAGTTAACCACCTGTTGTGAACTGACTTGCGTTTCTCCCAAAGCTCGTGTGTTGAGGCTCTAAGCACCAGTATTTGAGAATCTAACTGTACTGGGAGATAGAGATTTTAAAGAGGTGATTAAATGAAAATGAAGGCATTATGTGGTCCAACATGACTGTTATCCTTATAAAAAAGAGGAAATTCAGACACAGAAGCCTTCACACAGAGGGAAGACCTTGTGAAGATATAGAGAGATGACAACCATCTACAAGCCAAGGAGGAAAACCTCAGAAGAAACCAATCCTGCCAACGCCTTGATCTTAGACTTCTAGAGAACGTCCAGAAACGGTGAGGAAAGAAATCTTGGACATCCCTAGCAACCTAATATGCCAGTCTCTGAGGCTAACAGACAAGAAATGGGGAACATTTTTTTAGCAGCAACATTCAGTTCAGTTTAGTTCAGTATAATTCTTAAAGTGATGGGAATACCAGACCACCTGACCTGCCTCTTGAGAAACCTGTATGCAGGTCAGGAAGCAACAGTTAGAACTGGACATGGAACAACAGACTGGTTCCAAATAGGAAAAGGAGTATATCAATGCTGTATATTATCACCCTGCTGATTTAACTTATCTGCAGAGTACATCATGAGAAATGCTGGGCTGGAGGAAGCACACCAGGCCTCCCTGTCCATCACCAACTCCCAGAGTCCACTCATACTCATGTCCTTGAGTTGGTGATGCCAGCCAACCATCTCATCCTCTGTCGGCCCCTTCCCCTCCCACCTTCAATCTTTCCCACCATCAGGATCTTCTCAAATGAGTCAGCTCTTAGCATCAGGTGGCCAAAGTATTGGAGTTTCAGCTTCATCATCAGTCCTTCCAATGAATATTCAGGACTGATCTCCCTTAGGATGGACCTATTGGATCTCCTTGCTGTCCAAGGGATTCTCAAGAGTCTTCTCCAATACTACACTTCAAAAACATCAGTTCTTTGGCTCTCAGCTTTCTTTATAGTCCAACTCTCACATCCAAACATGACTACTGGAAAAACCATAGCCTTGACTAGACAGACCTTTGTTGGCAAAGTAATGTCTCTGCTTTTTAATATGCTGTCTAGGTTGGTCATACCTTTTCTTCCAAGGAGTAAGTGTCTTTTAATTTCATGGCTGCAGTCACCATCTGCAGTGATTTTGGAGCCTAAAAAAAAAAAGTCTGTCACTGTTTCCACTGTTTCCTCATCTATTTGCCATGAAGTGATAGGACCAGATGCCATGATCTTAGTTTTCTGAACGTTAAGCTTTAAGCCAACTTTTTCACTCTCCACTTTCACTTTCATCAAGAGGCTTTTTAGTTCCTCTTCACTTTCTGCCATGAGGGTGGTGTCATGTGTATATCTGAGGTTATTGATATTTCTCTTGGCAATCTCGATTCCAGCTTGTGCTTCATCCAACCCAGTGTTTCTCATGATGTACTCTGCATAGAAGTTAAATAAGCAGAATGACAATATACAGCCTTGACGTACTCCTTTTCCTATTTGGAACCAGTCTGTTGTTCCATGTCCAGTTCTAACTGTTGCTTCCTGACCTGCATATAGGTTTCTCAAGAGGCAGGTCAGGTCGTCTGGTATTCCTGTCTTTTTTGGAATTTTCCACAGTTTGTGGTGATCCACACAGTCAAAGGCTTTGGAATAGTAAATAAAGCAGAAATAGATGTCTTTCTAGAACTCCCTTGCTTTTTCGATAATACAACGGATGTTGGCAATTTAATCTCTGGTTCCTCTGCCTTTTCTAAAACCAGGTTAAATATCTGGAAGTTCATGGTTCACATACTGTTGAGGCCTGGCTTGGAGAATTTTGAGCATTACTTTACTAGCGTGTGAGATGAGTGCAGTTGTATGGTAGTTTGAGCATTCTTTGGCATTGCCTTTCTTTGGGATTGGAATGAAAACTGACCTTTTCCAGTCCTGTGGCCACTGCTGAGTTTTCCAAATTTGCTGGCATATTGTATTGAGTGTAGCACTTTCACAGCATCATCTTTTAGGATTTGAAATAGCTCCACTGGAATTCCATCACCTCCACTAGCTTTGTTCGTAGTGATGCTTTCTAAGGCCCACTTGACTTTGCATTCCAGGATGTCTGGCTCTAGGTGAATGATGACTCATTATAGGGCTTCCCTGGTGGTTCAGGTGGTAAAGAGTCTGCCTGCAATGCAGGAGACCTGGGTTTGATCCCTAGTTTTGGAAAATCCCCTGGAGAAAGAAATGGCAACCCACTCCAGTAGTCTTACCTGGAAAATCCCATGGATGGTCAACCTGGGGGTCTATAGTCCATGGGGTCACAAAGAGTTGGACACGGCTGAGCGACTCACACACAGACACACACATACATGTTAATTTAAAAATGCTGGATTTGTGTCCCCCGTATTGAAACAGCAACATTACAAAAAGAAAAAAGAACTGACCTGAGCCCAATTCATTTATTTGTGTATTTAGCTCTGCAATATATAAGGATTTCAAAAAGAAGCATCAATAATTCCCTATTTGTCATTGTCTGTAGTCAAAATATGATGTTAATGATGTAGAAGGACTGATTTAGACTTTTGTAAGTCGGGTGATTTATTCTGCCTACACAGCTTATTTTTGTGCTATTCATCTCATGAAGATGTAAAAGAACAAAAAGTAACTCATGGTATAAGAATCACCTCACTGGTACTTCCCTGGCAACCCAGTAGTTAAGACTCTGTGCTTCCCTACAGGGGGCAGGGGTTCAGTCTCTGGTTGGTGAACTAAGATTCCCACATGTCATGAGGCATGGTCAAAAAAAAAGATCATCTAACTATACAAAGGCCCTCAGTGTGTTCAGATTTTCAATCTAAAGGACTAAGATAATTCTAAATGCATACTTGTGCCACTTATGGTTTGTTGCTTCTCAGTTCCAACTTCAACCTTTTTGCCTGCTCTTTGAAAATGAATCTGGGCCCTTTAACTATGTTCTCTTTGATGACATGTGTTATATTAAACTTTGTCAGTAGAGCACTGGAAAAACGCAGCAGGAAGAGAAGAGCTTGCTTCCTTGTTCAACTATTTCTGTTCCTCACACTCCTGAGCACAGACATTTTCTCCAGCTATATTCTCAGTGTCTGGCGACCGCAGTGCCGGTGAAGCCTCCAGGCCAGCGCCTGCAGTGCATTGCTCCCTCACTGCGCACCCCTGCAGCAGCGCTGGCTTTCCAGCACCAGACTGCTGATACACTCACTGATTCTCCAGGGCACAGTCTTCACAGCCTCCTGCAGCATCCGCCTAGAGGTTCTGCACCAGGGGACCTGCTGTTAGACCCTTTCCTGTGAATGACTTTTCCTGGCCTCCTAGAGGGTGAATTTCCAGAAAATTTCACTAGCAACTTTTCTTCCATCTAGCAAGTGAGCCATGGCCACTCCCTCTCCAACAAGTTATAAAAATTGGATCTGGGGGGGAGGCTCTTCCTTGATTTTTCTGTCACAGCCATAGAAGTAGTAACATATTTTGTTCTATGTTTTATATTATATTACTACATATTATATATACTACATTACTACATATTATACATATATCACTACATATTATTGACATATAATATATTAATGGTTTTTATATTAGACTTTCCCTGTTCAGATTTTTAAGTGATTCCTCTCTCCTGATTGGACGCTGACTGATACAGTACATAAGGATTTGTTTGATGTTCTGAGTCAGATTGTCATAAGAGCAAGAATCAAATTATAACATCACTTTTTACTTCAAGGGCAATAAAAATCATCCTCCCTCTCATATTGGTAATCCTGGAGATTATTAGCACAGGACCAGAGTTCCTTGCCTGGCTTATTTTCTGTACTCTGCAGCACACAGCTGGTATCCAGGTGGACCACAGCTCACAGTGTTTATGAAGTTGATGCTCATTAACACTGAGACGAGATCCCAGTCCTAACGGTTCATTCATACCATTTCTCCACCTTCCCACTTCCCCCAGCTCCCCCAGCCCTGTCCCTACTCTCAGCCAGGAGAACCTTTATTTCATGATTAAAACTTGAAAAGACTGTTGTCTCCTGAACTGCATTCATTTCTGTGATTATCTTCACCATACAGCAAGGAATTTTTTCTCTTCAGTTTTATTTGTGGCCTCCACTAATACAGACACACAGGCTGAGAGATATTGTAGGTTTGGTTCCAGACCACAACGATAAAGAAAATGAAGTAAGTCACACAAAATTTTTGCTTTCCCAATGCTTATGAACATTCTATTTACACTATACTGTCTTCTATTAATGTGCAACAGCAATTGCACACTACAATTATAAAAACAAGGGAAAAGATAATGTATGTATCTTAATTAAAACGTACTTTATTGCTAAAAATTACTGTTATCGGAACCTTCAGCGAGTTGTAACCTTTTTGCTATAGTAACATCAAAGATCACTGATCACAGGTCACCGTTACCAAATAATAATGAGAAGATTTGAAATACTGGAAGAATTACCAATATGTGAGACAGATACACAAAGTGAGCAAATGTTATTAGAAAAATGGAACCAATAGACTTGCTCCACCCAGGGTGCCACAAACCTTCAATTTATAGAAAAAAATAAAAGCAATATGTGCAGTTAAACAAGGTATGTGTGTATATGAATCTTTCAATTCCTTCTTTTCCTGCTAATTTTTTATTGGTCGTCCTTTTTTATTTCTTATGTCTGTCTGCGTTTAACGTTCTAACTGCAGTTGTTCATAATTGCAAGTTGCTTTAAACACAAATCCATTATCTGAATCTACAGTCTGTTGGTAGTTTACTGTGATACCAGCCCAAGGTTAATCTGAAAATGTTGGTCTCAATGCCAAAAGCCACTGGTTACTATATTTATATGAGGATTTTGATGTGGAAAAGCTTAGGTCAGAAAAGGTACATTTAAGTAATGTCTGTCTATACCTCACTTGATCAAGCTCCTGTTTACTGTCAAGAATTGGGTGTGTTTAATACTGAATACATCGATCTCTTCCACCTTTCAGTGTAAATTTATTCCACTGAATCTAGGGAAAAAATGATATAAATTTTCATTAAGGAAAACACTATATTATGACAGCACTAAATTAATCATCTACAATCACTTTTAAAAGGCTTGATTTATTTCCTGCACTTGGGAGGCCCTGTGTTGTAAAAATACTTTCACTAACAAGCATGAAATATTGCAAAATGTATTTTAATACATACTACATGTGGCTATATAATATGTTTCATTTTTCTGCATATCTGTACACACGTGCATGCCTATAGTGGGCCCTCTGGGTAATTTTTTGGTCACATTTACTTCTTTAATAAAAGAAGGAAAACATATTGGCCAAGCAGCCCAGACACACATCAAATTCATCATAGCTGAAGATAATATTTTTCTGAAGTGATTCATACTCTCACCTTCCTGCAGGAGTTTTCTCCACCCAGTGACATGGTGACAAAGTGAAATGTCACTGAAGTGAAGGCTATTTCGTTTAGCCTTGAGCAAACACAGAAGCTGAACTGTGGATACTCAGAATTCCTTCTCCTTCTCAAAGATGTGGTTTTTATGCGTGTGCACCTGGATCTAAGTGAATCCACAGAGCTGCTGTATGTTAAGAGTTTGGTTTGAAAACATGTGCAACAGAATGACTTGAATAACAAAATCCCTGGGCAGAGTGTTTCTGAGCTAACTGCATTTGCACTCTGCAAGGAGATCAATGCTTCCCCTCATTGATTTTCCTCCGTCCAGAGCCAGGATTATGCACATTGTGAAGCAGTGTTCCCAGATTCATCCAATCTGATTTCCTAGCCGGCCCTAAAAAGGCATAGTGCTCAACTGTAAACTGGAGGCTATAAAAGTATAACCAGATCAAATCTGTCCCGCTACTAAGCCTGCATATGAAACAGAAGTACCCTGATGTATTCCTAGTGTGATGCAAGGGCTGCCCAGGATAGGATGAATTCTGTTTGTGTGCAGCTTCTGAATAAATGGCAGAGATGCTGAAGATGAATCTGCGATGCCCTGCCTACCTTTGCATAACTAACTCCCAAGATATTTTCAGATGTGCCTGAGCCTTCTTTCTGGAAGACTTGAAATGCAAAGTAACCATGTAAAGACATTGTTCTCTTCCTAAATTCACAGATTGACTTAGTCCTTCTGATTTTGAAATTGCCTTAACATTTATAATTGGAAACAGTGGATGGTTGGAAGGCTATAGATATCAAAGGTCTATTAAAAAATCGAGGGTCCTTTTCACTGTCACCAATCTAATGGTTGGTTTATTCCACAGTTAACACAATTCTTATCTTCGTTAACTTCATGGACTTTTACTGCAACTCAGTTTGGCACTGACAGCTAACTGTAAAATGAAAATATCTCAAAAGAGGTGATTTCAGCTTTTCCCAAATTTTAGCATGCTATTAGTAAAAGGGGAAAGGGAAAACTGACTCCCATATTAAATTTTCTTTTCCTCACTTCACTTTGAGGATAGACATGGTGTCACATTACAACTAGAACTTCAAATTTGCTTTTGAAAACATGATGTAAAATAAGCCATTCCCTCCCAAGACTAGATAAATGATTACACAGCTGCTTGCCTTTCAAACAGAATTGCTCAGGATCTAGGCATGCCTGGGTGCTCATTTCACTATTAAAGGGTGCTGAAATAGTTGACTGTCTGTGTGTACTGGGGAGCAGGACACTAGTTCACATACCCGCCCCAGCCATTGCTTCTCTAGGAAAACCATGTCTGGGGGCAAAAGGAGGAGGGCAGGAGAGCAAAGACCTTCTGGTAGTCCGATATCCAGGATCAACATCTACTTCCCAGACTTATGTAAATTGACCTGGCAGATCTATCCTTCTAGCTAGGAAATAGGAGCATGTTTCCAAATTACCTAATCAGTGGTAATTTGGTAATCTTGGTAATCTTTTCCTAGTAAAAGATTAACCAAGTCAATCAGTTTTCAGTGACTAGAAGTGAAAAGTAAGTTCTCTGTTCTGAACCCCCAGATCACCCATCCTTCTTTGAATCACTCATAAAGACCCTTTAAAAAGTTAAATGAATGTTGCTTCCCAATAGAAATGTAAAAGAGACCAGCTCAGTCTTCCCTACTAAAAACTGACACATTTTTGTTTGCTTATGTATTTCTAAACTGCCGTGTGCAAAATATGCGTTTTACTTGCTGACTTTGGCTGTAAAAGTGTATTGTTACATTTACTATTTAAAAGGGTCAGTGATTTTCAACTAACTATGATGCAGCATTAATTATATTAATATTTATTCTAAATATTGCTGGTTTTTATTAAGTAACCTATATGTCACATATTGCAATTTTGAGATAGTTGAAACTTAATGTTGGAATTGTTTTCCTTGAGTGCAAAGGAACACATTTCCTGTGTTCCTACCCAGAGACCTTTCCTGATGGAGTGTTCCCTTTAATGAAGTCTTCTCAGAAAGTCATGTTTTTATAACTGGTGCCATTGATTCAGTGATAGTAGTCTAAATAAACACTGTGAAGTAATTTGATAATGAATTTAAGTAGGAGGAGATACCACTGTTTAACCTCCAAACTATGCTAATAAGTAGGGTGATAGACTTGCCAGGCTGAATAATGGAACTGTTATTCCAGCAGATAGAGCTGTCTCCAGGGCCTCCTGGGAGGATTTGCCTACCAAGCTGTGTGTTGTTCCTTAGTGCACTTTGAGTAGCCCCCAGGATCTAGTTACAGCACATTTATCAAAGGAAATCACAATTTGGAAGAAAACCACATTCTTTAGACTTTCAAATAAGAAACATCCCTCTGTGTTACTTTCCCTTGATATCTTTTACCTAGGTAAAGCAGAAGACTAATCTGGAGAAATAATTGTTAATACAAAACACTACAACCTGGAGAGAATTTCCTTCCTTTGAAATCTACATTTTAAAGAGGCCATTTTAATACTGTCAGAAAAAGAAGTCTATTTTCTTCATAAAGCCTGAACAGGATAATATATTATTATACACAGCATAAAGTTAAGGGTGTTTGAACAGTGGAAATAGACAGCATTTGTAGTTATTCAACCCTGAATACTTAGGACATTTCATTTCTTTTTACAGCAACCATATTCAGTCAATAAAAGATCAAATGCTTTTGGTTACTGGACTGAAAAAAATCAAATCCTCCGAACTTTAAGCACTTGATGTTCCCTGAGTACTTGCTCTCAGCTATAGCTCATTAAATGAGCTGATTCACCACTGAGGCTATAAATTGAAACAAAAGCAAAGAGCTCTTATTTTTAAAATAGATGGCACCAAACTCAAACATACTTAAGTCTGGATTGTTTACACATTTTCTTTGCTTGTACTGGGTATACTGCAGAATAAGTATACGTCCATCTGGCAATTTTTCAGTAACAATCTAATTAGGACTTCTCTGGGTTGCTGTTTTACAGTTGCTAAGTCATTTTCAACTCTTTCTGACCTCATGGAGTACAACACACCAGGCTTCTCTGTCCTTCACTATCTCCCGGAGTTTGCTCAAACTCATGTCTATCAAGTCGGTGGTGCCATCCAACCATCTCATCCTCTTATCCCATTCTCCTACCTTCAATCTTTCCCAGCATCAGGATCTTTTCCAATGAGTCTGTTCTTCCCATCAGGTAGCCAAAGTATTGGACTTAAGCATGAGTCCTTCCAATGAATATTCTGGACTGACTTCCTTTGGGATTGACTGGTTGGATCTTGTCCAAGAGACTCTCAAGAGTCTTCTCCAACACCACAGTTTGAAAGCATCAGTGCTTCAGTGTTTAGCCTTCCTTTTGTTCCAACTCTCATATCCATACATGACTACTGGAAAAACCATAGCTTTGACTATAGGGACATTTGTCAGCAAAGTGATGTCTCTGCCTTTTAATATGCTATCTAGGTTTGTCATCTAGGTTTGCTTTTCTTCCAAGCAGCAAACATCTTTTAATTTCATGGTGGCAGTCACCGTCTGCAGTGATTTTGGAGCCCCAGAAAATAAAGTCTGTCACTGTTTCCATTCTTTACCCACCTATTTGCCATAAAGTGATGGGACCAGATGCATTATCTTCATTTTTTTAATGTGAAGTTTTTAAGCCAGCTTTTTCACTCTCATCTTTCACTTTAATCAAGAGGCTCTTCAGTTCCTGTTCACATTCTGCCATTAGGGTGTTATCATCTGCATATCTGAGATTGTTGATATTTCTCCCAGCAATCTTGATTCTAGTTTTTGCTTCATCCAGCCCAGCATTTCCCATGATATACTCTGAATAGAAGTTAAATAAATAATCAGGGTGACAATATACAGCGTTGACATACTCCTTTCCTGATTTGGAACCAGTCTGTTGTTCCATATCCAGTTCTAACTGTTGCTTCTTGACCTGCGTACAGGTTTCTTAGGAGGCAGGTTGGGTGGTCTGGTATTCCCATCACTTTGAGAATTTTCCACAGTTTCTTGTGATCCTCACAGTCAAAGGCTTTAGTTTAGTCAATGAAACAGAAGTAGATGTTTTTCTAGAATTCTCTTGCTTTCTCTATGATCCAACACATGTTGGCAATTTTATCTCTGGTTCTTCTAACTTTTCTAAATCCAGCTTGTACATCTGAAAGTTCTTGATTCACGTGCTGTTGAAGCCTAGTTTGAGAGTTTGGAGCATCACCTTGCTAACATGTGAATCAGCACAATTGTATGGTAGTTTGAACATTCTTTGGTGTGGTAAAACCATGATTATTGATTGATAACAGGCTGAGATTTAAGAGAGATGATGCAAAGTGTAAAGAAAGCTAGAAAAGTTGGGTATTTTATGACATGACTTGCATTTACTTTACAGTTTTTATTGAATTTTACTTCATTTAATACAAAAATATAGCATTAGGCACTATTCTAGGCAGTTTATAAATACAGCAAACAAACAGCTCTATGAAATGGGTATTATCACTTATCCTTAAAAGGGATGAACAGGGCCATAAAACTTATAGAACTCATAAGAAACAGAGGTAGGACTTGAACTCAGGAAATATTAGCCTAGAGTTGATCCTTTTAACTAGGATCAACTATACCACCTCTTGGGCTTCCTTCTTGGCTCAGTGGTAAAGAATCCACCTGCAGTGCAGGAGACGTGGTGGATTCGATCCTTGGGTAGGGAAAATCCCATGGACTGAGGAGCCTGGCAGGCTACAGTTCATAGAGTCACAAAGAGTCAACACAACTGAAGTGGCTGAGCATGAACCTACCGCTCCTTGCCTCTTTCTCAAGGAATGTCAAGTAAGGAGTTTTTTTCCTTATGGGATGTTAAATATGGAGTTCCAAAGAATTTGAACTGGATTGACCAATATCTACTGTAGAGAAGACATTCACAGCACCTATTTCTGCAGTCTCCTTATATTATACATCTTATTAGAAGAGATGTAAATCTAAAATCCCCTGCTTTCTGGTGCACATGTGTGTTGATTCATTCATTTCTAACTGAAATTCCCCTTGAGAGATAATACTGATAATATGACTGATTCTCTATTTTAACCATTATTTTTCCTTGAGTTTGTATCCTAAACCAAAGTAAAGGTTTGCAACAGTTTTAGAGTGTTAGCCAAGCCAAAATGGTATTTTAATATAATCTCTATAATACTCTCTAAACAGGGTGCTCGAGGCTGGTGCACTGGGGTGACCCAGAGGGATGGGATGGGGAGGGAGGTGGGAGGGTTTCAGGATGGGGAACACATGTACACTCGTGGCGGATTCATGTCAATGTATGGCAAAACCACTACAGTATTGTAAAGTAATTAGCCTCCAATTAAATAAATTTATATTAAAAAAGAAGTGAAAACCTAAAAAAATATAATAATAAAAATATATACAGCTAGTGATGTTAACTCCAGTACTTTGGCCACCTCACGTGAAGAGTTGACTCATTGGAAAAGACTCTGATGCTGGGAGGGATTGGGGGCAGGAGGAGAAGGGGACGACCGAGGATGAGATGGCTGGATGGCATCACTGACTCGATGGAAGTGAGTCTGAGTGAACTCTGGGAGTTGGTGATGGACAGGGAGGCCTGGCGTGCTGCGATACATGGGTTCGCAAAGAGTCAGACACGACTGAGCGACTGAACTGAACTGAATGATGTTAAAAAAAAAAAAAAATTTCTCCAAACAATCTCAAAACAATTTTGAGAAAGAGCAATGTTGGAAGACACACTTCTTGATGTCAAAACTTAACTACAAACCTACAGTTAACAAGAATGGAACTGGCATAAGGATAGGCATATATATACAGCAATGGAACAGACTTGAGATATAGAAAGGTACCCGAGGGTACCAAGACAACTCACTGAAGAAAGAATGGTCTTTTCAAAAACTGGTGCCAGGATAACTGGATACCCACATGTGAAAGAATAAAGTTGGACCCTACCTCATACTTTATACCACATATAAAAATTAACCCAAAATAGATTATAGATCTAATATAAAGGCTAAACTATGAAACTCTAAGTTGAAAACAGAGATGTAAACTTCATGACCTTGAATTGGTCAATGATTTTCTTAGATAAGACAACAAAAGCTTAGGTAACAATAGAAAAAATAATCTTGATATCATCAAAATTAAAACTTTTGTGGTTCAAATGACAGCATCAGGAAAGTGTAAAGACAGTTCACCAAATGGAAGAAGATATTTGAAAATCATATTTCTGATAAAAGATTTAGATCTAGAATATAAATATGAGGACTCTTACAACTCACTAATAAAAAGACAACCCAGTTAAGTAAGCGATCTGAATAGACATTCCTCTGAAAAAGACACTTAAGTGGTGGATAAGCTCATGAAAAAAATGCTCAACATGATTACCCATCAAGGATATGCAAATCAAAACCACAGTGATTTACCAGTGCACACTTATTATTATGGTGAGAATTTTTAAAAATATGTTGGCAAGGATGAGAAGAAATCAGAACTCTTCTGCAGTTCTGTTGGAAATATAAAATGCTGCCGCTGCTTTGGAAAACAGTCTAACAGTTTCTCAAATGATTAAGTATAGAGTTGCCATATGATCCAGCAATTTGACTCCTAGATATATACCTATAAGAATTAAAAGCCAATGTCTACACAAAAACTGGTACAAGAATGTTCATAGCAGCACTATTCCAAATAGAAAAAAGAATAAAGGTGGGGTGCGGGTAGGGTGGGGAAAACAACCCAAATTTTCATTGGCTGATGAATAAACATAATATGGCATATCTTTACAGTGGAATATTGTTTGGCAGACACAAAAAGAATGATGTACTGATACATGCCGTGGCACAGATGAAATTTATGACTTAACTATGTTAAGTCAAAGAAACTAGTCTCCAAGAGCCATATATGATTTCATTTATAAGAAATATGCACAAGAGGCAGATCTACAGAGATAGAGAGTGGAGTGGTTGCCTCAGACTGGAGGAAACAGGAAGAATGGGGATATTAGCTAGGATCAATGAGATTTCTTTGAGGTGCAATGGTAGGGATCTAAATTTGTGATGATGGGTGCACAGCTCTATTACTATACTAAAAGTCTTTGAACTGTGCACTTTAAATGCGTAAATAAAATAATATGTGAATTATATCTCAATAAAGCTGGTTTTAATATTAACTTCATGGCAAATGTTGTTCAGTCACTCAGCCATGTCCAACTCTTTGTGACCCCATGAACTATAGCACGCCAGGCTTCCCTGTCCTTCATCGTCTCCTGGGGCTTGCTCAGACTCATGTCCTTGAGTCAGTGATGCCATCCAACCATCTCATCCTCTGTCATTCCCTTCTCCTCCTGCCTTTAATCTTTCCCAGCGTCATGACAAACAGATGGGGGGAAAAGTGAAAACAATAACAGATTTCACTTTCTTGAGCTCTAAAATCACTGCAGACAGTGACTGCAGCCATGAAATTAAAAGATTCTTGCTCTTTAGAAGAAAAGCTATGACAAACCTAGATAGCATGTTAAAAAGCAGAGATGTCACTTTGCTAACAAAGGTCCATATGTTCAAAATTATGGTATCTCCAGCAGTTGTGTACAGATGTGAGAACTGGACCATAAAAAAGGCTGAGTGTTGAAGAATTGATGCTATTGAATTTTGGTGCTGGAGAAGACTCTTGAGAGTCCCTTGGACGGCAAGAAGATTAAACCAGTTAATCCTAAAGGAAATCAACCTGCATATTCATTGGAAGGACTGATGCTAAAGCTGATGCTCCAATACATTGGCCACCTGATGTGAAGTGCTGACTCACTGGAAAAGATCCTGATTGAAGCCAGGAGGAGAAGGAGGCGACAGAGGATGAGATGGTTGGATGGCATCACCGACTCAATGGACATGCTGCTGCTAAGTCGCTTCAGTCTTGTCTGACTCTGTGAGACCCCATAGATGGCAGCCCACCAGGCTCCCTCGTCACTGGGATTCTCCAGGCAAGAGCACTGGAGTGGGTTGCCATTTCCTTCTCCAATGCATGAAAATGAAAAGTGAAAGTAAAGTCACCCAGTTGTGTCTGACTCTTAGTGATCCCATGGACTGCAGCCTACCAGGCTCCTCTGTCCATGGGATTTTCCAGGCGAGAGTACTGGAATGGGCTGCCATTGCCTTCTCCAATGAGTCTGAACAAACTCCGGGAGATGGTGAAGGATAGGGAAGCCTGGTGTGCTGCAATCCATGGGGTCGCAGAGAGCCAGGTACAACTTGGTGATTGAACAGCAGAGGCTAATTTTTAATGTAGTAAGCTATACAGATAAAATCCTTGCCTTCTTATACTTACTTTCTAGCAGGGATAATGATATGTCAGGCGGTGATAAGTGCCAAAGAAGAAAAATATGAAGTTAGAGAATGATAGGGCAAGATCATGGTAAGGTATAATTTCATAAAGGGCAGTCACTAAAGGTCTTTCTAATGAACTGACTTGGAGGACTATCTATATTGTATGTAGAACACGGTAAGGACTTTGTGTTTTATTTTAGATAAGATTAGAAATCATTAGAGGGGTCAGACAAAGAACTGACAGGACATCATTTTTGTTTAAAAGGGTCATGCCATCTGTTGTATTGAGAATAGGTTATAGCTGGGTAAGAGAATAAACTGAGACCAATTGAGAAGCTATTTCAATATTTAAGGCAAAAATAGTGGCGACCTGGATCCAAGTGGTAGTAGTAGAGGTGATAAAAAGAGTTGGGATATATTTTGAGAGAGAAATAGAGAAATTTTGGAGACTGCTGCTGCTGCTAAGTCACTTCAGTCATGTCTGACTCTGTGCGACCCCATAGACAGCAGCCCACCAGGCTCCACCGTCCCTGGGATTCTCCAGGCAAGAAGACTGGAGTGGGTTGCCATTTCCTTCTCCAATGCAGGAAAGTGAAAAGTGAAAATGAAGTCACTGAGTCGTGTCCAACTCTCAGCGACCCCGTGGACTGCAGCCCACCAGGCTCCTCTGTCCATGGGATTTTCCAGGCAAGAGTACTGGAGTGGGGTGCCATTGCCTTCTCCCATTGGGCTAACATAATTTTGGATGTGAAAGGAAGGAAAAGGAGTTAAGAATGACTAAAACTTTTTGAATTATCCAAAATATGTTTACATTTACTGAGATGTTTTATTTGATTGGGATTGGGGTGGAGACAGTGAAAGAAAGAGTCAAATTGAAATGATAAATTATAGCTAGAACATTATGTCATAATCAAAGTGACTAATCAAGTGAAACCAATCTAAGTACACAGCACATGAAAAAATTCTGTACTAAAGAAAACTCATTGACTAAAAGACTTAACAATACCACTATATTGAGCATTAATTTTTTAAATATTTATAATTCATGTTTTACAAATAACAAAAGTAAACCATTTTAAAAACTTCAAGTTATATGAAAACTAGAAAGCAAAATACTGAATTTCCCTCTCCCCCCCAAGAGGGTAACTATCTTTTAGTGTTTTGTTCTTATTGATCTTTTTAAGAGCATGTATTCAAGTGTTACATGAGATATAAAGGGATATTTTACAATGCAATAAAAATATTTGAGGTATCTACGTTTCACAAATGTAAGAAAAATAAGAGAGTATTTACAAATATTCAATAGTCACAACTTATTGGAAAATGTCTATTTAATAGAATCAGGTTATATAACAAAATATATAAGAATATATTCCAGTGTTCAAGACCACATCATAAATTTAAAATTATAGAGGTAAAGTTGACTTTTTAAAAATTCAAATAATTTTAAATTTAATGATAAATTAAGTTCTTCATGGCATTTTCTGGGGAGTTATTTGTCTCTCTTTTTAATAGACTTTATTTTAGGGAGCACTCCTAGGTGCATAGTAAATTGAGTGGAAAATACAGAGTTCCCGTATACTGCCTGTCCACTCACATACATAATCTCTCCCATTACTGACACCTCACACCAGAGTGGTACATTTGTTACAATTGGTTAACCTACACTGACACATCATTAGCATTCAAAGTCCATAATTTGCATTATTTTTCCTTCTTGGTTTTGTATATTCATGAGTTTTGACAAATATATTGACATGTATCCACCATTATAGTATCATATAGGATAGTTTCACTGCCTTAAAAATCCTCTGTGCTCATTTTATTTATCTATCCCTCTCCCCTAATTCCTGGAAAACAGTTATCTTTTTACTGCCTCCATAATTTTGCCTTTTCCACAAAGTGATATGGTTGTAATCATACAGTGTGTAGCCTTCTCAGCTTAATTTCTTTCACTTTAGTAAAATGCTTTCAAGTTTCCTCCATGTCTTTTACTGGCTTGACAGCTTATTTCTTTTGAATGCTGAGTAATATTCTTTGTCTGAATATACCAGAGTTTATCCATTCACCTACTGAGGGATGTCTACTTGAGGGTTCCTTCTAAGCTTTAGTAGTTTTGTATAAATCTGCTATATAAACACCTGTATGCCAGTTTCTGTGTGGACATAAACTTTAAGCTCCTTTGGGGAAGTACCAAGGAGTGCTATAGGGCAGGAAAGTTTTTCTCAGTGCTCTTAGGGTCCCTCAGTTCAGTTCAGTTCAATCACTCAGTTGTGTCTGTCTCTTTGCGACCCCACAGACTGCAGCACACCAGGCCTCCCTGTCTATCACCAACTCCCAGAGTTCACTCACTCATGTCCGTCGAGTCAGTGATGCCATCCAGCCATCTCATCCTCTGTCGTCCCCTTCTCCTCCCACCTTCAATCTTTCTCAGCATCAGTGTCTTTTCAAATGAGTCAGTTCTTCACATCAGATGGCCAAAGTACTGGAGTTTCAGCTACAACATCAGTCCTTCCAATGAACCTTCAGAACTGATTTCCTTTAGGATGGACTGGTTGGATCTCCTTGCAGTCCAAGGGACACTCAAGAGTCTAGGGACCTTATATCAGTTCAGTTCAGTTCACTCAGCCATGTCTGACTCTTTGCGACTCCATGAATCGCAGCACACCAGGCCTCCCTGCCCATCACCAACTCCCAGAATTCACTCAAACTCATGTCCATCAAGTCAGTGATGCCATCCAGCCATCTCATCCTCTGTCGTTCCCTTCTCCTGCCCCCAATCCCTCCCAGCATCAGAGTCTTTTCCAATGAGTCAACTCTTTGCATGAGATGCCCAAAGTATTGGAGTTTCAGCTTCAGCATCAGTCCTTCCAATGAACACCCAGGACTGATCTCCTTCAGAATGGACTGGTTGGATCTCCTTGCAGTCCAAGGGACTCTCAAGAGTCTTCTCCAACATTAGAGTTCAAAAGCATCAATTCTTCGGCACTCAGCTTTCTTCACAGTCCAACTCTCACATCCATACATGACCACTGGAAAAACCATAGCCTTGACTAGACGACCTTTGTTGGCAGAGTAATGTCTCTGCTTTTGAATATGCTATCTAGGTTGGTCATAACTTTCCTTCCAAGAAGTAAGCGTCTTTTATTTAGGGTCCCTGGCTGAGCCTAAAATTAAGTGTCATAAGACAGATTAACAGGAGAAAAGCTTACAAATTTCTTTAAGATAAAATTTTATGTGGCGCAGGAGCCTTCATAAGGAAACGAAGACCCTCCAAAAATGATTAAATTTGAGTGTTTGTATGTTAGTTGTGAGGAAGAACGGAAAGTTGTAGAAAGATATAATAGGGCAAGTGTAGTAAACTAGGGAAATTTACATGGCCTGTTCCTTCAGATTCTCCTCTGTGTCCTTCCACCTTTAGTGATAAGGATGCTCCTTTCCTCCCAATATAGAGAGGGCACCTCTCAGGAGAGGGTTTTAAGACCTGCCTCAGGGGAATATCAAAAAGTCCTTCCTACACTTACCATTTCTCAAATTCCTTCAGCTTGAAATATTGATTATGCCAAGGTGCTATACTTGGAGATAGCATGTACCAAATCACATCAGCATTATTACTGGATTGTGTGGTAAGATTATGTTTAAGTTTGTAAGAAACCACCAAACTCAGTTATGGACAAAATGATTGTATCCTCCCCAAATTCATACATTGAAACCCCATCTGTACCCTGTTCCCCTCTGTGATGGCATTGCAGGGGGTTGTGGGGGAGAGCAAAGGGGGGGTGGCCTCTGGGAGGTAATAAGGACTAGATGTCTATAGATGGAACTCTCAAGAATGCGATTAGTGCTCTCATAAGAACTGTTTATGAGAGAGCTTGCCTCCCCTCTCTGTTCTTTGCATTTGAGGATACACTAAGTTGACAGTTTGCAGTCCAGAAGAGGGCTCTCACCAGAACCTAACCAAGTTGGCACCGTGTTATGGGACTTCCAACCTCCAGAACTGTGAGAAATAAATTTCTGTTTATAAACCACCCAGTCTGTTATACCTTGTTATCGCAGCCTATATTGACTAGGACACTATCTTCAAAGTAGCCGTGCCGTTTTGTTTTCCTGGTAGCAATAAACGAGGGTTCCTGTTGCTCTGCATTCTCACTGGCATTTTGGTATTGTCAGTGGTTTGTATTCTGGTCACTCTAATAGTGTATAGTGGGTCCCATTGTTTTAATTTGCAATTTCCTGATAGCATATGATGTTGCATGTCACTTCATATGTTTATTTGCCATCTATATACTTGCTTTGGTGAGGTATCTGTTCAGGCCTTTGGCCCTTTTTTTAAATTGGATTGTTCATTTTCTTATTTCTGAGTTTTAAGTGTTTTTTTTGGTGTGTTTTGGAGATGACAGTCATTTATTAGATATCTCTTCTGCAGATATTTTCACCCAGTCTCTAGCTTGTCTTCTCATTCTCTTAAGCCTGTTTATTTTTTAAGTTTAAGGAATTTGGTTCACTTAAGTGATAAATCAGTTGGAAAAAATTTTAATTTCTACCATAAGATCCTATTTTCTCCTTTACATATTAACTAGAGTTTGCTATTCCCATCCTCCATTCCTTCTCTCTACCTTAAGGCCTTAAGTATAAGAGTCATCTTATACTTACTTCTCTAAAAGTCTGGGCAACCAGATTTCCCAGGTAAGAACAGATCTCATATATGTTGCCCTTTGAGCCTTGGATGTCTGATATAAACATGGAAGATGTCTGATATAAACATTCTTCAGTGATACCCAACCTATATTCTCTATTTAATTTCCTTTTCTTTTTTTTAATTAATTTTTATTTTTTAGTTTGTTTTGCTTTACAATACTGTATTCGTTTTGCTATACATCGACATGAATCAGCCACGAGTGTACATGAACTCCCAATCCCGACCCCCACCTCCCCCTTCCCGCCCCACACCATCTCTCTGGATTATCTCCATGCATCAGTCCCAGGACTGCACTGATCAGTGCAGGATCATCCTGCATCCTGCATCAAACCTAGACCGGCGATTCGTTTCACTTATGATATCATACATGTTACACTGCCACTCTCCCAAATCATCCCACCCTCCCCTCTCCCACAGAGTCCAAAAGGCTGTTCTATACATCTGTCTCTTTTGCTGTCTCACGTACAGGTTTATCATTACCATCTTTCTAAATTTCCTTTTCTTGAACTTGCTTCCTATTTGCTTCAATAGTTCTCCTATTTCTGCAGAGCTATAAAATTAAAATGTACCTTAATTTCACAACCAAAGGGGACAAAAAATTGAACATGGTTGTTTTCATAGAAAACAGTGCCAGGGCCAGCAGCAAAGCAAATTCATTTGCATGTTTGTGTCATCATTTCCAGCATTAGCACCGTACTTATTAATAAATGATGTAAGGAAATGGATGGAATGTCCTGCACATGGACATCTATTTAAATTTTCAAGTAGCTTGAACAACTGAAGCCTAAGTTTAAAGCACAGTATCAAAGTTCTGTGTTTTTGAGGTGGTTTGTGGATCAGACATAAAGAGTTATTTGCAAGAACTCCTGCTCAATTAGGGTGACAGTGGAAATCACAGAACAGTGGAAACCACTATTGTCCTGGTAACAATGTTGCCTTTGAAAACGTCATCTCCCAGAGACCTGTCTCTCTGAAATAGAAAAAACCAACCTGGTCACTGTGGTGAAGCTTAAATGTCTCCTATGCTCAGCAGAGACGAGGAGCCTTTGGTAAAGTGGAAATGACTAAAAACAGACTAACCAGGTTTGTTTTCATGTATTAGGAGTAATTTGTTCATTGGACAGATATTTATACATTCCTTACTCTGTGTACGGAGAAGGCAATGGCACCCTACTCCAGTACTCTTGCCTGGAAAATCCCATGGACGGAGGAGCCTGGTAGGCTATAGTCCATGGGGTCGCTAAGAGTCGGACACGACTGAGCGACTTGACATTCACGTTTCACTTTCATGCATTGGAGAAGGAAATGGCAACCCACTCCAGGGTTCTTGCCTGGAGAATCTCAGGGATGGGAGAGCCTGGTGGGCTGCCGTCTATGGGGTCACACAGAGTCGGACACAACTGAAGTGACTTAGCAGTACTCTGTGAACTCAGTTCATATGGCAAGAAAGTCATATGCACATGAAAATGTAAGACACCAAGAGCTAAATGATGCAAGAGAAACAAAAGTAGTTCTGTAGTTTGAATGGAGCAAGTACTCTCCATTCAGTAGATGTGATCACACAGGCTGTAAGAAGGAGATGTGACATGAACTACATCTTAATGAACATGAGGAGGACATTAGGAAGTGGGGATAGCTGGGAAGGGTAGTTTGGCTGGAGAGCATCTCGAGAATAAGCTGTGGATGTAAAAGTCTGTATTATCTGGTTCTGTTTGGGGAGAGAAGATCTGTTCAGCTTGCCTGGAGCTTAACACATATGAAGATATAAGGGGAATGGGAAAAGAGATGAAAAAGAGCATCTGGACTACTTAGTATTAGTTATCTTTTGTTGCATAACAAATTACCCAAAATTTAGGAGCTTCAGGCAAAAAATAATTGCTACATCACAGTTTCTATGGGTCAGGAATTCCAATGCAGCTAAGCTGGGTGATTCAGGCTCGCTCCACCTCCATGGGGGCCTCTCCATGGCAGCTGGTTTCCCCAAGAATAATGAGAGGCATAGAGAAGAAGACCAAATCAGAAGCTCTGGTGCCTTTTGTACCTTAATCTTGGAAATGACTATCATCACTTCCACCATATTCTATTGGCCCCACAGCCCAACCCTCCTGCCATGTGAGTAGGACTACATAGGGCTGTGGATATCAGAAATTGGGGATCATCCTGGGCCATTTTACAGTCTGACTACACAACCACTATTACAGTTGTGCAGATGGGGCCCTCCCCATCACAAAGGTGTTTCATTCATATTTTAACATGACAGAGGAATTTTCGAGCAATGGAGTGTATGAGCAAATGAATAGAACTTTAGGCCTCCCACAATGTATTTAGTGACATCTAATCTCATGCAATAGATAAACAATAGGATGAGTAAAAGGCAGGGTGAACAGCTGGAAGGATACTGCACCTCCAGATGAGATCTCATAAAGCCTCAGCTGGGATGGAGGCAGTGGAGGGGGAGGAAAGGCTGATGCCTGAGTCAATAGCACAGAGGCTGAATCAGCAGAACATGGTACCTTCTCCAAAATAATTCAAGCAGAGAGCTAACAATGTCTAATGTGCTTGCTCTATGCATCTGAATATGTAAAAGACACTAAATATTTTAAATGTAAGGGACTGGCAAATAGAAAAACAATCACTTTATAAAGATCTACACAAAAAGAACATGGTTTCAAGGACTAGCTGCTCTGAAGTCATTTCCTTTGTTGACTTCCTAGGAGGTCACCTAGTTTCGTGAATGCAAAGAAGGGAAGGAATAGAATACTATGCTCTCTTTCCAACCCCATCACTCATCACCAGCACATTTCACTCCTCACCTGCTCAGAAAGCCAATAAGCCCACAAACCCCTGGGCCAAGGCCCAGAACTGGCATTCACTCTAGCCCTTGGATGTGAGTCAGACCAATTACTGGTTGTGAAGATACTGCAGGTTGTTTGAAAACATTAAGTGGGTCAAATCATGCCATGAAATGTAGGCTGCCAACTTCTTTATTAGTAAGAAGACCATTTATTCAATTATTCATATATTTGACATCTGTTTCTGGAGCTCAAGGCAGTTTGATAGAGATTTTGAGTCTTACCAAAATGAGTCAGAGGCCCTGTTCTCTGAAGACCAATTCCCTATAAGGGAAATAGACTCGAAAGGCTAATACAGGGCAGCAGTGTTATGTGCCATACAACACAAATTTCATAATAACAGAGTTTAAACATCCCGTTGACTTTTTTGGGGGATTTCTTACTGGCAGCAAAGTTCAGGAATGGTGAAAAAAGTGCAGTAAGATATGGCTGTGAGCTGAGAACCAGTTTTTCCGGGCCAGCATCCAATTGCCAAGCTGGCCCATGACACTCAATATAGTTTAGGTGTCCTGAAACTGTGCTCCAAGAATTTTAAATATCACACCCTACTGCCACCACCCCCCAACTTTTTTTATCATGTTCAGAAAAATTAGTTAAAATCACAGCAGCTCCTTGGATAAGAGAGCATTAAGACTGTCTTAACTGGGATCAGTGAAAGTCATCCACTAATCCAGAGGTAGGCAAAAATATCAGTGTGTCAAGAGGCAGGCGGAAAGACGGAACATCACAAGGGGACTTTAAAGGTCAGGGGCAGGTCAACGCCATTCTGCAATCTGCCTGAGCAGAGCTTTGATGATCAAGCTAATGAGGATGGGCAGCTTCTTTCTGAATAAACTGAGCTGCCAGAGGGCAGCTGAAAAGGAGAGGCCCAGAGAGTGGAGAAGGTTGTGAGTAGGAAAATGATTACCTCCACAGAGCCACAGGAGAGGACTAGGGCTGAGTTCCGCCCATTCTGCTGGAGCATGCTCAGGGCAGATTCTGATGGTCACTTACAAGATGGAAAAGCTGAGCGTCCTGGGGAACATGCTGGCAGCCAGTCCTAAACAGTGCTGTGGCATATGGAAGAGTCAGGAAGATGGTTTCGTGGATGACCAGAAGGAGCACAGAGGCACAAGCAGGACCGCTTGCCCTGACTTGGTCTTCACTGAAGGAAGAAATCACTACAACTAGGCAATGATTTTTTCCGTCCAGAATAATTTCTCCCACATGGACATTCCCAGAGCATCTTGAGTTTATCCGTCTCACAGCATAAGATTTGTCACTGCCTGTTTACCCATATGTGCCCCTGCCTGGACTCCTCTTTCTCTATTTTCTCTATTTTCATTACCCAGCACAATGCTGAGCATATAGGTATCATCAAATGCTTGCTAAATGAGACAGCGATTAGATGATTTGTTGTCAGGTTTTGTTGGAGTGTAGGATGTAGGGGTATTAGTAGCAGAATTGATTGGGAAGACAGGGAAAACCTGTAGTAAATAGCTATCCTTTACCCAGAATCTAACCCCAACTCCTTTTCTTTTGAGGATTCCTCAGTTTCCTTTATGAAATCCACCTACCATTAAAGATGGCCAGTTTGCCAACTGTTCTTTCCCAGCATGCCTTGCAGCTAGGACATGGGCCTGTGACCTAAGTTCCACCCACCCCCTGTTTTTTGAATAGGTAGGTTGTAATATCAGTAGCAGAAACAGGAAAAAAATCTACAGTGGCATTGGTGAGAGCTGCACAATTTTGTGTTTGGGGCAACAGTAGGGTGACAGCTATAGCAGAAGCTAGTCCCATGGCAACATCAGTGGTGGGAACTGCTCTTCTAGCTTTTGGTAGCAACAGCAGTGATGTCCTTATCCAAACTTTTCCTCAGCGTGGTTTTGAGAATATGCTCTTGCAGTATGAACGTCTGAGTCTGGTTCTCTAGCCCTAACTTAGCGATTCTGTGAGCTGCCCAGTGTCCTTTTTTAGAAATTCCTTTTTTGGTTAAATCAACCAGAGTCCATTTCTATAACTTACAATGCGGAACCCTGACTGATAGAGAACTAAATCCTGGGGGTCGGGTTAGAACTTTCCAATTTTATCTGCAGGCAGCAGGAAACCGTTTATAAGTTTTAAGGGGATTGTGGCAATGACAAGAGTGCTCTAAGAAGATCAAGCTGTCAGCAGTGTAGAGCACAAACTGGAGAAAGAAAAGTCTGGAAGAGGAGACAAGGTAAGAAGTTTTTGCATCTGTACAGGCGAAAAGTGCTGCAGTAATGTGGGCTGAACTAGGAGATTCATAACTGCTCAGATGGTAGGCCAACAGAAGTCTGTTTCTGATTCCCTTCTTGGTTTTTCACAGAGTTTAGTAAGGGAAAAAGTATACCTCAATGGAAAATATTCTCTAGATCACACCTTCCAGGTTATCTGAGTCTAGTCTTTCATTGTCTTTGAGCTCTTGTACAACTCTAATTTGTATACAACTGATAGCAGCGCAAAATAATACTTGCCTGCAGATGAATAAATTCTGCCTTGTGGAAGTTCAGCTGACTTTCTTCCCTATGTGAACGAGGCCAGTTTTGCCTGATTTGTGTGTTCATGTCAACGTTTCTGACCTAAAAAATGTAGCCTTAAAAAAAAAAAAAAATTCTTCCTTGAACTGGTTGAAATATCTCATTTACTTCCTCATTAATGAGTAAATAAAGTCTTTAACTGTGTTTCTATTTATATCTGTATTAAGACTGAGATTTAATTTTTTAAGACCAATTGTAATGGCCATCATTTCTTTTTTTGTAAATGGAATCTTGAAACTAAAGCTCCAAATGTAGATGAATGACTGCTATTTCTATTATCCAAGTTGGTGCTTAACACTAGAGGTAAATTTCTAGTAGACGATAGAATTTACTTTAAAGGGGCCACTTGCCAAGTACAAAGGTCAATGTTTTGAAAGTTAAGTACAAACAAAATAACAAAGGCCTTGTGCAATCTCTTGCAATTTCTTGGAAAAAAAGCCACATCATGTCAGGTGGCAGAAACAGAGTCCCAGTTGTTTCCATTATATCAGAAGTCACCATACACACACACAAAAAAAGAATATCTACTTTATATGAAATGAAAATAGGCAAATAATTCCTTTTCACATAGCTTGCCTATTCAGGCGTAGAATATTTGTTCCCCATGTCTTAAATGCGTAGAAGACACAGTAGAAGTCGATAAAGGGTTAAAACCACTGTAGATACATATTAATATAAATGGATGGCTGTTTACAATGCCAGTATTATGGCAGCATGCCAAATCCCTTTCAGTGAACTCCAAGAAAATGACCCCGTTCTATGGTTATGTTAGAATTTTGTTGTATGGAATATTGTTCAAAGTAAGTGGGCCATCAGGTGAAAGTAAGAAATCTTTGAATCTGTTCCATTGGAATGGAATTTGATTTGTACTACAATCATAAAATGTAGTCTAGCAGAGCAAGATACCCTTCTATGGGTTCATGAATACTGATCTATTTTTTACATAGATCTATCTCAGAAGCTAACGTTCGGAAATGTGCTCATGCAATATGTCACAATATGTTGTTTAACAAAAATATAGGGAAAAAAAATCATATCTGCCACAAATGAAAAGTGTCAGCGGTGCATCAGCTGCAAGTTGTTCACAGGCTTCTGACTTGGCAGTTGGCTGAAGAGAACCACTTACTTAAGCAATTCCTCACGATAGATTCTGCTTGTTGCTTTTGGCTCCAGTGCAAAGCTGCTTTCAAAAGCAGGTGACAAAATGAGTTCTATAAAGGCTCAAGTCTATGACCTTATTTCAGGTCATTTGTAATTTTACAGATTGTTGCTAAAAAACATAAGAGCATTCATAGGCTGGTGGAGTTTTCTCAACCTACCTGTACAGAGTGGTTCTCAGAAAGACCCTTGCGATACTTAGAGCTAGACTGCCTGGGTACAAATCATGGCTCCGCCATTTCCAAGCTGTTTGAACCTGAGCAAATTATTTAAAGCTTGCCATGTCTTGGTTACTCATCAGAAAATCCTCAAGTCCTTGTGAGTTGTGCATATGTAAAGGGCTCAAAATGAAGTCTGGTATACAGAAATGCTATGTAACAGTTGGCAGGTGTTATTAAGATTTATTTAGAGGTTGAGAGAGTGTTCCTAAAAACTACAGTGGTTCTAGCTGCTTTCCAAAATGTGGAAAGGAAGGAGCATTCCTTGATGTTGCCAACAGCTGGGGAAGACCAAGATGATGGACTACTCATTTCTCTATTCTCATATTTCCTCTCTCCCCTCCACATTTCCCACATTTCTGGGAAAAGCGCCCAATGGGAAGAACAATTTGTTTGCAGGAGCCTCCCACAAGATGTCTAAGAGATGGTGCCTGGTCTGAATCTCATTCTTCAAGGGAAATGCCCTGAGTCTTCCTCAACTCAGTGGAAATGATCAAAATTTCTTTTGATCATTTTTCTGGAAATTTCAGCAAATCTCATCCCAGATTGTAAGCATAATAAATGTGAATACCATCTTCTTTTATCTCTCTTGTGAAATAGTTCAGGAGTCTGAGACTGGTCCTTACATCTCTAGGCTTGTCTTCAAAAGTCCTGAAAGAGGTAGACAGCCTTCCTGCTCCAGGAACAGGCTGTATTCTGTCAGCATTCCAAGAAGAGGTTAGCATTCCACTGATAACCCCACAAGTGCTCTCTGTAGGGGACTGGGCAATGCTTCGTGGATTCCTTCACTCAAGCAGGAGGGTCTGGGGAGGCCTGGGGAGCATTCACCCAGAGCATGAATGGGTTATATCACTTTGTATAACTTGCCACACAGGCTTTGTTTAACATTCAAGTAAAATTACAGGGATGGGGGGTGGTGCAGTGGAGGATGGGAAGAGAGAAAGAAACTTAAGTAAGCTATGGTGAGGACAGCGTAAAGGTCAAAATTGTAATATTAAATAAATCTTACAAGATTTTATAAACCCTAATTTATTGTCTATGTGCAACTGACATTTTAGCTCTTGGTTTAATACCAGACACTTCAAAGTATTCTTGTAGAAGAATGGTTGATAACCCTCTTACACAGTATAATTGGAATTCTGCATGTTAGAACATTTGGTTTCTGAAAGATTTTTGTAAATGTTAATAGCTGTCTTTTTAAATGGTGTAAGTGTGAAATGCTATGAAAAGCAAAGGTTTAAATGTCACTCTGTCTATAATTTTCATATTGTAAAAACTAAATAAGTTTTTAAAAATGGAAAACCTAAAAGCCTGGTACAAGTTTGAAGACATCAATGCATTCATTCTTCCTTTTTGACACGGATATGACACTTAGCCAAAATGAGACAATTTTAGAATTAAATGTAATCTGTTTTTTCTAAAATTTACTATTGAACGTTTAGCCTAAGCTGAAAAGCAATTATATTTACAAAGTTCCCCACTTTTTTCCCCCCATATTGCACAAGATTATGGCTAAAGATCTGCCTTTAAAGCATGTACCTGACAAGCTATCCTGGTCTATGTGGTAATTGCCATCTGTGTTTTTGTTCTTGACTCCAGGCAGTCCAGCCAAGGCTTTAAAGGGCAGTAGTGAAGCCAGGTCACTTCCCCCAGTGTGACCAAATGATTGCACCATTGCAAAAATTGAAAATCTCCCCCCTTTCCTTTTTCCTCTCCTTTTCTTTTTTTTTTTTTTTAGCTTTCTCTTCCTTTTAAATATTTACTTCACAGGAGAAAGTTCATTTTTCCTTCCTTAACTCTACTTGGGAATCTAATTCTAAATCACCTCCAGTGATGCAGTCTGAGTATACAGTTCAAGAATGAGCAGCCTATTTTAAAAAAAAAAAAAACTTAATAAGCCTGGTTCACTCAGAATTGGGTCTGAATGTTTCTGCTCAGAGTGCATTTTGCCCACATACTGCTTAATGCACTAGTATAGTTCTAAATCGTCAGATTGGTTACGTGGGTGCCGTTAGAAATGTGTTACTGTTTGTAAAGTACCAAAGGTTACAGAGGAAGCAATTAATAAAAATGGAAATTAGATGGCGTCTATGAATTTTCCCATACCTCATAACACTCATCACTGCATTGTAATATGTTTTACTTATTAAAAGAGAAAGGAGCCCAGTTACAGCTCAAATGCCGGAAGTATACACAACTCATCCGCTAACTTCCCTCTGCTCCTATGAGCCCATACTCTGTATCTCAGCATTGTTTGCCTTATGCAACAGAAGAAAGTCAGTGAGTGAGTGAGTGAGTGAAGTCGCTCAGTCGTGTCCGACTCTTTGCCACCCCGTGGACTGTAGCCTACCAGGCTTCTCCGTCCATGGGATTCTCCAGGCAAGAATACAGGAATGGGTTACCATTTCCTTCTCCAGGGGATCTTCCTGACCCAGGGATCGAACCTGGGTCTCCTGCATTGGAGGCAGACGCTTTAACCTCTAAGCCACCAGGGAAGCCCAAAGAAAGTCAGTAGCACTGGTTTAATGTACAATAAGGCTCTTTTCATAGCATCATCTGTAACATTCATTGATTGTCCCACAGCCTTTAACTCTGTGAATAGAAACTAGTTCTAGGCTAAGCCACTATTAGAATCAGGAGGTACAGTGTTGGTCAAATTTAAACTTTTCCATTGGGCTAAATTAGAGATGAATATAGTTCAATCCCCTTTCATATTAACTTTGACCTTAATAATATACTTTAATATGATGTCACATAAACCATAAAATGGATGTTCTATTTCCTCCTTCTCCACAGACAAGAAAAAATAGGCATCCTTCTATATGAAAATGTTTTGTTTTTTGAGGTGGGGCAGTCATATCCTGGGAAGGGCCTTAATAAATGATTTGCCCTCTTATTTAATTACGACACGCATACAGTGATTCTCAAACTTGAGCCAGCATCAGAATCACCTTAAGGGCTTGTTAAAACACAGATTGCTGGGTCCCACTCCCAGAGTTTCTGATTCGGTAGATGAGACTTAAGGCTGGAAATTCACATTTCTAACAAGTGCCCAGATGGTGCTGCTGCTGCAGCTGCAATTCCACACTTCAAGAGTCACTGAGACTGTGTGCTTTTCCTGCACCCACGTTGGAAGACAACTGGGGTCATAGCTAACAACCCTACATAGCAAACCTACTAAGTCACTTAGGGACATATTTTACATCCTGCTTTTCCTGGTTTACAAGAAAGATAAATTATGTAAAACCAAATCCCAGGGACAGGGGAGCCTGGTGGGCTGCCGTCTATGGGGTCGCACAGAGTCGGACACGACTGAGGCGACTTAGCAGCAGCAGACATTCACTAGGTGACTTACAAAGATCATTTCTAATGGCATGGGTAAGTGCCCAGATGGTGCTGCTGCTGCAGCTGCAATTCCACACTTCAAGAGTCACTGAGACTGTGTGCTTTTCCTGCACCCACGTTGGAAGACAACTGGGGTCATAGCTAACAACCCTACATAGCAAACCTACTAAGTCACTTAGGGACATATTTTACATCCTGCTTTTCCTGGTTTACAAGAAAGATAAATTATGTAAAACCAAATCCCAGGGACAGGGGAGCCTGGTGGGCTGCCGTCTATGGGGTCGCACAGAGTCGGACACGACTGAGGCGACTTAGCAGCAGCAGACATTCACTAGGTGACTTACAAAGATCATTTCTAATGGCATGGGTCTAAAACTGCTTTAAAATTTTTCCAGCTATGTTACTGTGGACATTCCCTATTTGGAACCTTGATCATCAATTCATTCCTTTTTATTTCCTGAAAAACAAAAATGCTAACAACGTCCATTTGTTCACTTCTTCTTACACTATTACTGGCTCTGCAATGCGTTGATCCCATCAGTTTACCTCATTCAACCTTGGCTGCAATCAGTGAGGAAACTTTATAATTCCCATCTGACATATCTGAGGATGTGGCTGAGAGAGATAAAAAGAGGACATTTGGAAATACTGCTTTAGATACTCTACAAGTTAACCTTGGAATAAACCAGGCCATAGAGAGCATTGTCACCAGCTGACTGATCTCTTTTTATCCCGTGTGCTCGGCATAAGGCACTCAGCCACGTTGAGAGGCCGTATGAGAAACAACCCTGGAGCTCATTTGCTGCTTTCCTGTAAGGATGTTGTCAAGGACATTATTTACTTCACTACATGCTACAAAGTGTCTTCTTTGTGAGGACCTGCTGGAGAAACTTCTCTCGGCTCTCCACTCCAGAACAAGTTGTTCCTCCTTACCCCTGGGTTTGAGCTACAGACCATGTCAATCATGCATCCAAGCGTGTCCTCTTTTGGCTTTACTTTTTCTTCTTCCAACATCTATATAATAATATTTACTTTCTGAAATGCTCTCATGCTCTCCACAATGAATATGACTAAGACAATTTGAGGAAACTGATAAACTTTGTGTCAGCTTAGTTGAGTTTATTTCCTGCAGGAAGATGCTGCTGTTCCCACTGAAATGGTGAACAATGACAGGAAGCTGCAGTAACTGTGAGGGGAGAAACAAATGCCTTAGGACCCGTATATGTTCAAAGGGCCAGAGAGGATCTGTGCGCGTGCGATTCACTGAGAAGGCTTTGTAAACTGTCATGATCGTGCTTTCAGAATGCATGTGCTCTCCACGCCCTTCTCGCATGCTTCTTCCCCATAAGGTGATAGTTCTTTAGGTCCCTGTCACCCTTCCCTCTCAGAAATGGTGGGCAGGGAGTTCCTAGATTATTTTGTCAACAAATAATAGCCTTGAGTTAGATAATCATGATGATGTGATGACTAATCTAGAGCCAGACATCTTGGAATGGGAAGTCAAGTGGGCCTTAGAAAGCATCACTACAAACAAAGCTAGTGGAGGTGATGGAATTCCAGGTGAG
>SJXQ01004108.1:0-31949 GCA_006408695.1 Aepyceros melampus | reverse complement strand
AGGAGATCAGCCCTGGGATTTCTTTGGAAGGAATGATGCTAAAGCTGAAGCTCCAGTACTTTGGCTACCTCATGCGAAGAGTTGACTCATTGGATAAGACCCTGATGCTGGGAGGGATTGGGGGCAGGAGAAGAAGGGGACGACCGAGGATGAGATGGCTGGATGGCATCACGGACTCAATGGACGTGAGTCTGAGTGAACTCCGGGAGTTGGTGATGGACAGGGAGGCCTGGTGTGCTGTGATTCATGGGGTCGCAAAGAGTCGGACACGACTGAGCGACTGAACTGAACTGAAGTTGGTAGAAGGGAAGGGCACTGCTTGATTATATGCAAGACTATATACCACAGAGTAAGGGGGGAAACGGAGAAGGCAATGGCACCCCACTCCAGTACCCTTGCCTGGAAAATCCCATGGACAGAGGAGCCTGGTAGGCTGCAGTCCATGGGCTCGCCAAGAGTTGGACATGACTGAGCGACTTCACTTTCACTTTTCACTTTCCTACATTGGAGAAGGAAATGGCAGCCCACTCCAGTGTTCTTGCCTGGAGAATCCCAGGGACGGGGGAGCCTGGTGGGCTGCCGTCTATGGGGTTGCACAGAGTTGGACACGACTGAAGCGACTTAGCAGTAGCAGCAGCAGCAGCAAGGGGGGAAAAAATCCAAATATGTTTACTTTATACCATTTAAGAAATCTTATCTAGCTTCCTTTTAAAATATGTGAGAAAAGCTTCTAGCAGCTTGCCATGCAACTGTGTCTATCTTAGGGCAAAGCCAACAAAGAAAGGGAGAGTCTCCCCAAAATTTGCTAAAAAATTGTAAAAGGAAAAACAGCAGTTTAACAGTGGAGAACCCTGGTGGGTGCCACACCTATCCAGCTTAGCATCACAGTGAGATTAGCAGCACCATTGAAGAAGTACACACGGACAAGGTCCCACTTATCCTTCGCCTTGTATTTCTTGCCGCTGCCACCACCAGCCCCCCACCCCCGCCAAAGATAGATAGTGAGATAGATATCTTGAATTTGTGATGAAACATCGAATCAAACTGAGTGATATTCAACAAAATAAATGAACTATACTCTTCAAAACAATATCATAAAGATGAAGAAAAGTTAAAGACACATTCCAGAATAGGGTAGAATAAGTCATAAAAGCTAAATGAAATGCAAGATCCTAAATTGGATTCTGAACCAGAGACAAAATTACTCTAAAGGACATCTTTAGGACCACTGGCAATATTTGAGTAAAGATCTGTAGATTAGATAATAGTACTGTATCAGTGTTTAACTTCCTCTTTTGATTATTGTACCATTATTATGTGAATGAATATCCCTCTTCTTAGGAAATGCACACTGAACTATTTAGGAATAAAGATACAATGTGTCTGCAAATTACTCTCAAAAGTTTCAGAAAAATCATATAATCATTATATATATATGTATGTATTATGTGTCATTTTAACCCGTATTCATTTTGTAGCAAATCTATCTATGTAAAGTTAATATCTATCTATCTAAAGATATAAATAGAGAGAATATTAAAGTAAATGAGATAAAAATGTTTTATCGGAGAGAAAGTCCTGATCTAGATGAAGGGTATACTTTGTACCATTACTTGTTCTTTGAACTATTATTGCAGCTTTTTGGTGTATTTGAAATTATCACGCAATATTGTTTGTTGTTGTTATTTTTAAGAGAAGAGCCATAATAGTCTCCTAAGCAATAGTGGATGAAGTGTTGTTTGTGATATGGCAAAGCACATAGCTGTGAAGTAAGGTCATTCCCATAACAAACATCATCAACTATAAGGACACCTAGTGAAGACCACTCTTTTTCATGCAGAGTGAAGTGAAGTCGCTCAGTCGTGTCCGACTCTTTGCGACCCCGTGGACTGTAGCCCGCTCAGGCTCCTCTGTCCATGGGATTCTCCAGGCAAGAATACTGGAGTGGGTTGCCATTTCCTTCTCCATAGACTTGGCTAAATCTTTTTTAGAATTTTTTGAATCCTTTTTAAATTTTTTGAGTTTATTATTTATACAACAAGCATGCTTTCCCCCATCCTCTAAAAACATCAGAACATAGCAGAGCTTAGGAGTTACCAGCTGGAGTCATATATCTGTTTTCTCTGACAGGGGTAGTGCCGTTAAAATCCAATAGGCCCATGCGAATGTGAGACTAACATTAGCTTCAATTTTTATTGTGGAGCTTGATAGAAAAGAACATTTGTTCCTTTTCATTCCTGAATGTTTTCATGGTGACATTTCTCAGTCCATGGGTTTAGGAGTGGCTGTGTGTGTGTGTGTGTGTGTTTACTGCTTTCTTTTCCCTCAAAGAGATCATCCAGTGACCTTGAAATCTGCACTGGCATTTTGCTGGCAGGAAGGGGAACTCTCTCTTCTCGTTTGCAAAATGAATAACAATTTGATCATCCTTAAACTTCTAAAAGGTTAATTATGCTCTCTCCATGAGTACTGAATAAAAACCTGTTTTATCTCTGCCCAAATGAAACCCACAGGGCTCACCCTCCCTCTAACTCTGCCAGGAGACCAAGTCCTTCTGGCTGTCAATTAACCACTATCAACTCCTAGATCTGCGTGAACTGCAGTGATTTTCTCATCCAAAAACTATGACAGCCCTCATTTGCTAGAGCTGTGCAGTGACTTTAAAAATGTCTCAGCAGGAAAGTGTTATCTGGCTGCAGGCATGATGGAAAGAAAAGAGAAGCAGGAGGAGTGAGCCAGAGAGAAAGAAAGTGAAAGATAAAAAGGTGTTGGATTTCTAAAACTTCACTTCACATAAGAACAAAGCAGCAAAATAAAAATGCATGCACAAATAAAAATAACCACCATTAAAATTGAAAGCAAATTTTAAGTGTTTGAGCTCTTTTGCTAGCAGAAGCATTAGATTTTTGCTGATTGGACAGTCCTCAAAGAGGATACATGTTCCTGTTCTCAACCATAAAAGCATCTGTAGGGCAGCACTTCTGGGAAGGGTCGTGGACAAACCTTGTACAGAAAAGGTTCAGCCTCTACCCTTCCACCATTTAAAATGTCTCAGCTACTACTGCTTCTTAACCATAAACAGCCTCTTTAGTTACAAGTTAGAAACCATATCTTTAAAAAGAAGTCTAAGAGAGTTATATTTCATGTTTATAAAATCTCATTTTTCAAAGGACAGTAATGGCAGAAAACGTGGGAGAGGGGCAGAAATTCCTACTTTCTGCCTGATACTCATGGCTCCTTGTTTTAATAACTTAAAGTTTGTAACTTGAATAATTTCATGTAAGGCAACCAAACCTTATAAGTGGGAAACCAAAAAAAAACAGAAGAAAAGAGGGAACAAGCAATATACTTTTTTCTAAGGACGCTTGTTACAATATACAACAGTTGAGATATTTTAACAGTGATGTAATTATCAAGATGCCATGTAGGGCCTGCTGTTTTAATGCGACTGAAGTGGGTTACTGTATGTGTATAAAAAGGTCTCTATGTAGCTTTACACCCACCTTCAGTATGCAGCAGAGTAAACACTGGCGGGGATGGGGCACCATCTCTCTGATTGCTGTAGCAGCTCCTCTGTAAGAAGATCTAATGGAGACTACTACTTTCCAATGATTTCATGAAAACCGAATTATTTTCGCCAAGAAGCCCTCATGCCAAGTATATAGTGCTTATTGTTCTTCTTCCTGGATTTGTGTGTATATATGTATGTGATAAAATACACATAACACAAATGGACCAGTTTAACCATTTGTACAATCCAGTGGCACTGAGTACATTTATAATGTCATGTTAACCTTTACCACCGTCCATCTCCCGTGCTACTTCATTGCTGTTTAAGGTCTCTCTGTGTGTTTCTTTACCAGGACCCTTTCGTCAAGTTGACTAGAGTACATGTCTGCTCTTGCTTTTTAATAAGCCTGACCAAAAATCTCTCCTGTTCCTTTCTCTTCTATATCCACCTCCTTCCAATGTCTCTTTTTGTCCTTCTAAACCCCTTTCCTTCTTGTTTCCTCTTTCCTTCTCCACCATCTATGCCGTAGACATACTGCTACAACCCATCCCAAAGAAGATCCTAGAGAATTGAAGAGAAATAATACAAGAAGTTGTTGTTGTTGTTTTTAATAGCAGCTTTATGGAGGTATAATTTACATATCATAAAATTTAATATTTCCAAGTGTAAAATTAACGATTATAAGTATTTTTGCAGAGTTGTAAAATCGTTCACCACTGTCCAATTTTGGAGTATTTTTATAGCCCCCAAAACACCATTAACAGTCTTCTCCCTTTCCCTTCTCCCTCTAGTCCTAATTCTACCAATCTACTTTCTGTCTCCATTGATTTGCCTATTCTGGATTTCATGTAAATACATGTTCAAAATACAACAAACACAATATGTGACTAGCTTTTTTCACTTACCATAATGTTTTCAAGATTCATGCATATTGTTGTAAATATCATTACTTTATCCCATTTTATCATTAAGTAATATTCCATTGTATGTATATACCATGTTTGTTTATCCTTTCATCAGTTAATGGACATTTGAATTATTTCCAGTTAGGGATAAACACTGTCTACAGGTATTTGTGTAGACATGTTTTCTTGGACACATCATGTTTTCAGTTCTCTTGGGCACATATGAAGGAGTGAATTGCTAGATCATATGGTGTAATACCATTGGACTGCAAGGAGATCCAACCAGTCCATCCTAAAGGAGATCAGTCCTGGGTGTTCTTTGGAAGGAATGATGCTAAAGCTGAAACTCCAGTACTTTGGCCACCTCATGCGAAGAGCTGACTCATTGGAAAAGATTCTGATGCCGGGAAGGATTGGGGGCAGGAGGAGAAGGGGACGACAGAGGATGAGATGGCTGGATGGCATCACCAACTCGATGGACTTGAGTCTGAGTGAACTCTGGGAGTTGGTGATGGACAGGGAGGCCTGGCGTGCTGTGATTCATGGGGTCGCAAAGAGTCGGACACGACTGAGCGACTGAACTGAACTGATGGTATAATACAGTGCATGTAATGGCCTCTTGGGATCATTTAATTGTTCCCTTTTCCTTTCTGTGATATTTTAAAATGTTTAGGTTTTGCTTCTATCATTCTCTATTTTTCCTTTTATTTTTGTTACATGTTACTGCTTTCAGTACACCTTTCCATTTTCTCTTCTCCCTGTTTTTACTTTTACTAATTGAGTTCATTTTTTAAAATTTATCCTTAAATCCCTTTACTATATTCCTTTTATCATTATTTCCTTCTCTCTCCCTATCACTGATAGTATTTGAGGAAAACATGCTTCACCTAGAGGAAAGTGAGGTTCATGTTAAACATAATCTCATGAAGGAGTTCTATACAGTAAGAACTTCAGAAACAGTAACAGAAGGACATATTCAGGGGCGTATAGATATAAGATTATTAAAGCTTGTATTTAAATGACCATTGTGGCCATATTTTTATTCCTGTGTTTGACAAGTCTGACTGGAAAACTTGATGTTGACCTGCAGTCTCTCCCATCCATCTATCCAAACAAACTGCAAATATAATGTGACTCCCAGGTAATTGCTGCAGCCGCTGCTGAAGGGTATGTCACCACCAGCAGCACTAACCCCTTGCCTCGGGCACCATATGGACAGTGACAGGCAAATCACCCTGATGAGATGAAGAGCCGAAGTGGGTTGAGGAGGCCTTTGACTTGTCCCAGTCACACCACTTCCCGGTAGGACGTGCCTCTGTCTTATTCTCACAGTAAACTCAAGTTTGAAGCTGAGAAGCACCAATTTTTTGCTCAGGGAGATGATTCGGTATTCTCCAGGTTTTTGACAGCTGACCAATTAAAAACTAGATGACACCGTTAACAAGCTCTAAATAAGCCAAGATGTAGAGCAATAGAAGGCACCAAAGCACCTACTATACAGCCATTTATAGTGTGAGCTTGAGAGAAATTCAATGATAATGACATTGATGAAGAGGATGCTGATGACCTCAGGGATGCTGGGCAAGATTCAAGTCATTAACTGGAAGGCAGGAAATTCTGTCTCTTTTAAACATTAGCAGTGTGTCTTCCATTTCCTCCATTTTTTGTCTTCAAAATTCTGAAATTTCTTCTAATTCTAGTTAACAATTTGAATCCTACCTAGCAAAGCTAAAGGATTCATCATTACCTTCACCAGCATAACCACCACACTCACACTAAGCATGGCCATATATTAGATATGACCGGTTTCATGGGTACCTTTATTATTATTTTTTTTTAACCATGTCATACATCTTGCAAGATCTTATTTACTAGACCAGGGATCAAACCTGGGGATCTGACAGTGAGAACTCCGAGTCCTAACCAATGAAGTGCCAGAGAATTCCCCATGTTTAACATTAAAAGCGTAGGGTCATCAATTTTTAGTCAAACCACAGAGTTTATACCATTACTGAGATGTTTGTTTACAAGCCCATTGTTGAGCCTTTCAGACTGTGAAAGGAGAAGCCACACAAAGTCATATTCCTGAAATTCATTCAGGTTGCTATTTTGTTAAAGCCTCTGGAAATCTTTCGGGACTAAGGATGACAGAGAAGGGCCTGAATCTGAAATTGATTGGCATTGCCCTTTGCTTACAGTTCTGATAAATATCCAGGATACGTGCCTGTAGTAGATGTGAGCAGTAATGCTTTTTATTTTTACTTTCCTACTCTTTATAGCCAGTATACCAAACTCCCTTTCAAACAAAGAGGTGGAGCCAGTAGCAATCAGAAATTTTTGCTGTACGAGTGCATCCTTCTCTGCATGATCAGACTTGAGCATGAGAGGTCGGAGACAAGCACAGGGTTGCTGGACTTTCTGACTGAGTTCTTATAGAAAGTGCACATTCAGAAAGTTTTGGATAACACAGCATGATGTGAATTGCTACCACACACATCCCTGACTGGGGCTAAGCCAGTTAACACCAAGACTTGAACTCCCCTCAGGGAAACAGCTGATGGACCAGCGATGGTGGTTAGCAACAAACAGAGGCTCGGCAATGACACCTGCTGAGACCTATCAGGAATCAGTTTTAGATGTTCTTAGTTTCATTTCTCAAATTTTTTAGCTAGCCCACATAAAAAATTCATAAGAAAAACTTGGGACATTTTGAGGCCAAGATGGGAAGTAGCACTATAAGAGACCTTTTATTTTGTGCTTATCAGGGAAGAAATTACAGAAATGAAATCTTCCCTGGTATCAGTGTTAACAGCTAACCATTCTGGTCTCCAGTTCTGATGTACAGGTTTTTCCCCACATCAGGCAGTTCTCAGACACCAGCTGGGTATCCTGCAATTCAACACAGTTTGGACGCTGTCTGCCTGGAGATGCTTAATAAGGTAGATCCCACAGGTTACGCAGTCCTAGAAGCCTGCCCCCTGCCCCCCAGTTCAGATGCCAGTCACAAGTCCAGCATGCCACCTGTGCTTCTGACCAACTGGCTATAGATCAGAGATTCTAGCCACACCCTCCTTGGGTTTGAGTAATTCTCTAGAGCAGCTCACAGAACTCAAACAAACACTTTACTTACTAGATTAAGAGTTTTATATAAAAAGAGTTAACTCAAAAGGAAGAGACACATAGTGCAGTGTATGAGAAAACGGTGTGGCATTTTCATCCTCTCTGAGTTAGCCAGCTTCTCCCCCCACATCACCACATGTTCAGCAACATGGAAGCTCTCTGGATTTTTGGCGGGGAGGGCTTCATTATATAGATATGATTGATTAAGCCATTGGCCATTGGTGATTAAAGTTAATTTCCAGTCCCTCTCCCCTCCCTGCAGTCGTATGGCTTAGGTGCTTACAGTGTTTTCCCACTAAGGTGCACATTCATGAAAACAGGGAGCTAACTGGGCAAACACTATGGGGAAAAGCCAGAGGGAACAGCATTCGGGAACTCTTGAGACAGAAGAGGGCTTGATGTGCTGAGCAGCTGACAGTAACGTGGCATTAAGATTTCTCTAGAACCACAGATGCCTCCGCCTCAGAAAACTGAAGCAAGGAGTTGAACAAAAGAATGAAGACATCATTAGGAAGAGAGTCCCTACTGTGTAAAAAGCCCAGATATACAGAGGAAGGGTAGGCACTCAGAAGCAAGAAATTGACTTTCATTGCTCTGCAAGACACCCAAAGAAACATGTTCTCTTAAGTTTCATGATTATTTTTTACTCTCCATTTTCTTGAGAAGATCAAATGAAAAAACACCTACCTTTACAAAATTCAGTGACAGAAAGTTGTAAGAAGAGAAGTTGTTTTAGCATGAATCAGCAAAGTCTGCATCAACACCTTCACAGTTTTTGCTGTTGTTAGGCACTTGTTAAGCTTAAAATGTCATTCTTTGTGATAAAAAAAAAAAAAAAAAACTAACAAAAACATGTCACAAATGAATTATAATCCTTTTACTTAACACATTTTTCTCCAGATGCACTGTTTATTGAACCAGTATTATTGAGAATATCAGTTAAAACAAGAAATCACCGAAAAACTGTACATGTTAATCTCAAATGTTTTAACACTCATTTACCATTTTTTTCTAATATAAAGCTAAGATCGGGGGCCTGAACATTGGTTTCTTTCTGAAATTTTTCCATAGGAGAAACTTAAACATGTTTATGGAGAAATATGAATGCAAGTCACTTCTAGATTCCTCGGATCAGGATGCCTCCCAACAATGTTCACAGCTGTCTCTTCCATACCTGTACATGCATGCTAAGTCGCTTCATCGTGTCCGACTCTGCAACCCTATGGACTGTAGCCCACCGGGCTCCTCTCTCCATGGGATTCTCCAGGCAAGAATACTGGAGTAGGGTGCTGTGCCCTCCTCCAGGGGATCCTCCCGACCCAGAGATGAACCCACATGTCTTGCATCTCCTGCATTGGCAGGCATGTCCTTTACTGCTAGTGCCACCTGTGAGCTTTGTGGTGAGGGGGTGGTAACTCCTGGATACTGATGGTCAGGGCTGGCCCCCAGAATAGCTGTGAAACCTGGCTTGAGTGGCTGCCAGGCCCTAGTGGGTAGAGTCATCACCCAACATATTGCGAGGCCAAGCCGAGGTGCAGGGGTGCACAGGGTTCTCAGCAAGCCTCACCACCTGGTTAGATGGAGATTTCCAAAATGTTTCCCACCAGTGCTGGTATTAGCAAGGTAGCCTGCAATCACAAAAAAGTGACTTCCTCCAGTGTCTCGGTGTCCAGGAGCACCCCTGCTAGAGAGGTTTCTGCCTCTCTAGCAGACGTTTTGGTATTAGTAAGCAGATCCCCTTCACCTATGGTCCATGCACTTTCAATATGATGTTTTTGTGCTATTTTTCAGGTCAAATGAGTTTACACATGAGCCCTTTAGAGTGGGTTTTTGGTTCCCTGTGGTCCGGTAGTTTTCTTGTGTCTGTTTCCCATTGACTTTCAAAGCCAGGTATTGGAGGGACTCATCTCTCTTGTGCAAGATCTATGAGTTGGGTTGCCTGATATAGAGCTCAAAACCCTTGCTCCTTAGGGAAATTAACCATATCTTGCTGGTTGTTCCCGACTGCAGACTGCCGTGGCTAAGATGTCATTTTTTTCCTGGATGTGGCCTTATCTCTGATTCTCCTACCCATCTCATTTCTGTCCTTTTACCCTTTGTTGGGGAGACTCTGTTCATCCAGTTTTCAGATCTTTTTCAGAGAGAATGTTCTGTATGTAGCTATAGATTCCCTGTGTCCATGGGAGCTGGCACATTCAGGACCTTCCTACGCCACCGTCTTACACATTACACCTATTTTGGTAGTTCTTCTTTTCTCAATTGTTTTAGAGAACTGGGTAGAATAATGAAAGAAGAGGATGAACAAAGCTAAATCATAAGTGACCATTGTGACCTACTTCTAAGACATCATTAATTTAATACCCAAATTTCTTTAACAATGATGGAAAATGTCATCTGCTGCATTTATACTTTCATAATAGACAAATAATGCAACTTCATTATAAATAATTCCAACAGTACAGAAAAGTGTAAGAGAGAAAATAAAAGCACTAAAATCTCCTAACCTATTGACAACTACCATTAACATTAGTTTATATATGATATTCTGCCTGTATAAATAAGATTTTGATCATGTACTGACTTCTTTCTCTGTAAATAACTCTATACTCAGATTTTCACGTTTGCAAAGGAATATGATGTATGTAGGTATGCCCTCAGCTGCAATCTTCTGATGGTCTTTCAGGGACTCCTTTCCACAAATCCAACTGAAAATAAATAACTATGATACAGATACAATGATGTCCTGTTACAAACATTCTGGCATTGAGACGTGTGTGTGAAAGTGTTAGTCACTCAGCCGTGTCTGACTCTTTGCAACCCCATGGACTGTAGCCCAACAGGCTCCTCTGTCTGTGGAACTGTCTAGGCAAGAATACTGGAGTGGATAGCCATTCCTTTCCCCAGAGGATCTTCTCAACCCAGAGATCAAACCCAAGTCTCCTGCATTGCAGGCAGATTCTTGAGCATCTGAGCCACCAGGAAAGCCAAGCCTTAAATACTTACCAATTCTACGGAGGGAGTAAAAAGATACTGTTTTATTTAGGGCATACATATATATGCACCAAGAAAAAAAATATGAGACAGGACAGGATATTGAGATGTACTCATTGAGATGTACCCTGTCTCATACATTTTCTTTTAGTGCATATACATGTATGTCCTAAACAAAATGGTACTTTTTTACCCCCTCCATAGAATTTATAAGTATTTTAAATTAATTTCATTGATTTATTGCAGTGAATTGATTGAATTGAATTAAAGAGAGCTGTATAGAAATTGTTAAGCAGTTGTTTAAACACGTCTCTACTCTTGTGGCAACATGGTGCCCTCAGTCTCATGGATTTAACAACAAAATACAAAGACTACTAATCTTTTAAGATAGCAAAATCTCTTACAGTCCCATTCTAACAAAAAAATGTGCTGTTTTATAAAAAAATATCCAAAAGCAAATAAATTATGCAACCATGACTCTCTCAGTCGTTGAATGAATCAGAGAAAAAGAATTTTTTATTTTTTTTAGAATTTTTTAAAAGTTGTCTTGATAGGTATACATATTGACTCTCAGAATTATCACTCCTTCAAACCTTAATCTTTTCTTAAAATCCTATTCCTTCTAGAAATAGAATCACTGCTAAAAAGTATTTTAATACCAAAATCTACAGTTCAGTTCAGTTCAGTCGCTCAGTCGTGTCCGACTCTTTGCGACCCTATGAATCGCAGCATGCCAGGCCTCCCTGTCTATCACCAACTCCCGGAGTTCACTCAGACTCAAGTCCATCGAGTCAGTGATGCCATCCAGTCACCTCATCCTCTGTCGTCCCCTTCTCCTCCTGCCCCCAATCCCTCCCAGCATCAGAGTCTTTTCCAATGAGTCAACTCTTCGCATGAGGTTGCCAAAGTACTGGAGTTTTAGCTTCAGGATCATTCCCTCCAAAGAAATCCCAGGGTTGATCTCCTTCAGAATGGACTGGTTGGATCTCCTTGCAGTCCAAGGGACTCTCAAGAGTCTCCTCCAACACCACAGTTCAAAAGCATCAATTCTTTGGCGCTCAGCTTTTTTCACAGTCCAACTCTCACATCCATACACGACCACTGGGAAAACCAAATCTATAGTTAGAAATCAGGAAATGTAGAATTAAACAGTCCAGTTATTTAGCCTATTATGACTTCTCATTGATGGACCACTGTGAATCGCTGGCTAAGGAAGTACTCTAGAATTCTGGCTCTTGGAGAAAGTACAAAGAGGATGTCACCAATCCTTCTGAATAAGAAGGTCACCTATGCCTAATAATTGCTACTAATAATCCCTAAGGTGTATTCTTTCTCCAGCTAGGAGATATTACAAATTTTTTACTAGTTTTTAATGGCTTGGCTTTTTTTTCCTTCCTCTAGTTAAAAGTCAGAGCTCTTTAGAACATGTCATGATCAAGCTACTGGAATCGGGCTACTCCCACAAAGGACTCTATACTTGAAGAGCACCCTAATAATCTTCAGAAATAAGCAGGCATCCAACATGACAGGGGATGAAGATGTGTATTCTATTTGAAAAGCAATTCCACTAAATGGAATGGGGCCTAGGAGAAAAAAAAAAAAAAAAGATAAATTAGAGCTCTTTGATCTACAGAATCAAGATAAACAAAGGCAGTGAAGAAAACTTAAATCCCTATTGCTTGTAACTGGCCACCATCTGGCTTCCATAAATCCCTTGAAAGTGGAGAAAGCATTTCAGGTGCTAAATGGGACAAGGGTTACAGCCCATATGTTGAAATCAGTGCATTTACAAATAGCCATACCATTAGTTTCAATTATTTGCCACGGTGGCAACAACAGCTATCGCTTCCCAGTAATCATTCTCCTATTATTTAGTAACAAAATCCTGACTTCATCTGAGTGCCTTTATAAACGCAGATAGAGGACTGTTTTTCAGCCACCCTGTCAGTTAGATGTGACCATGTAATGAAGTTCTGGCCAGTGATACAAAATCAAAATCTTATATAATATTTATAGAAAGTTTCCCTACAAGGCAGGGACTGAGACTCTCTCTCTCTTTTTTTTTTTTTTTTGGTCTTTCCTTGTCCTGCTATGCAGAATATAAAAATAAAAACCCTCGTAAGGAAATAGACCAGAAAACTAGAAGGAACTCTGCCAGTCCTTGACTCACTACTTCCAGATTTACTTTACTTAAAAGAGAATTAAACTTTTGTATTGTTTAAGCCACTGCTGTTTGAGGCCTCACTATTGTTTATTACTGAAACTAATCCCAGCTAATACAGATTGGAAATATATACGATTTATAGAATGCCCAAATGTGCTGGCAGTGTAGAAGAACTAGTCAAGGTTGTTTACACAGGCTAATGGAAATGACTTCAACCAAACTGCCCTCATAAGCAAAAGGGTAAGGGGGTGCCAGTGGACATGGGGTGCCATTCCCAAAGGCCAGGAGGACAATCATTCAATTCCCACCCCCTCATTGGGCTGAACACAGCCTCATGATACTTTTCAATTCAGCAAAGATTCAGGCCCATACTGCCAACTTTTAAACAGGACATAAGCTGAGAAAGATATTAAATGGAGGCTTTATAGCCATTTTCCCCAACTTTTTAATTTGATACCACTTCTGGTAAAAATAAAACATCCAGGCCCTCACTCTTGAGGTAATGATACATCCCTAAAGGGTTATTACCACCCCCACCCCCACCATCACACACACACACACACACACCACATGCCTATGGAGAATAACTAGAACAGAGCTCTCATCGGCTGCCTAGGTGCTGCCACAGGTACTCACTGGGGGGAGGGAGGATTGTTCTATGTGTATAAAACAGTTCTCAACATTTTTTCTTCCTTCTTTAAGAAATAGAACGGATGATATTCACAGTGTGAAAACACCCAAGGGCATGCCTATAGTGAAAAGAAATTCCCAGCTTGCTCATTGTAACTCCATCATTTTCTGTCCCACTTAAGAAAGTATATACGAATTAGGATAAGAATTATATTATTACAAACCATATAATAATGTGACAACTTTGAATTCCTTTAATATAAAAAGATACTAAGTCATATCAAGTTTTCATAAATAGCTAGTCTCAGTTAAAGATCATTTGTAACAACTCTCATGAAAACAGCTTCAACGTGCTGTGGCACCTCCAAGAAAGTCACTCATTTATAAAACTCATGCTGTAATTGTACTGAAGACTCTAGACACTCCTCAGTGATTTCTAAGCTGGTAAGAGGCTTCCAATATGGAAAACCATTCACCAGGTAAATAGCTGAGCAAGCTTCCCATACAAATGAGTTCTGAATAAAATCTCTTTAATGGTAATAATGAGGATGCTGATCAGAGCCAATTATTTGAAGCTTCATAATTCGTATATTAACTAAACATCCTCATAATTAAGCAAGTTTGCCTAGGGAAATACCATTCACTAAAGGCTCTAGTGTATTTTGTTTTTGAATTTTCTGTTTTAAAATATTCCCATGAATAGGAAGTAAGCTTGTCTGTAAGTAACAGGAAGCTGAAAGGAGAGACCTTAAACAAATTGGCAGCGCGATTATCATTACTGTCATTACTTTAATATAACCGGAAGACTGGAAGTAAGCAGTCCTGAGCTGATATTGTGGTCCCAGTCAGCTAAGAGGGATCCAGGGTCTTTTCTGTCTCTATTCAGCACATCCTCAGGGGGAGCCCTCAAAATGTGCAAAGAGGGCTACTCCACCCCAACTTCATACCCCATTTCCAACAAGAATGGGAAGGCCCGGGGCTGCCACCAGATGAGTTAAGTTCATCTCTAAAGTGTCTGCCTAGAAGCTCTACTCAGCAACTCCCACTTACATATTGATGGCCCAAACCATCACATGGGGGTTGGATGGAAAGTAGTGACAGTGATGATGAGAAGGGTATGGATAAAGTCTGATGAGAACGTTTTTCAACAGGACAAACAAAATCCCCCAAACAAATTCAGGGTTCTATTAGGAAGGAAGGTGAGGAAATTGAACTTTACTAAGTAACCAGCATGGTAACCAGCATTGCCAGTTACCATGAAGTGTTCAGAAAGGTAAAGGAAGATTGTAACTGAAGAACCCCAAAAGCCTCTTTTAAAGAAAAACAGGTCTGAGTGTATCTATAGAAGCCATCAGAATCATACACAGAAGACAACCCATAACACTGGGATACAGACTTACCTTTCTTTGGAACCAGAGCAAAGAGTTGGAATCTATGCCTGTCTGGAAATGCCCACACACCCAGAGCAGATGACCCTGTAGAAGTCCAGCTGTCTTTAGCAACATAACAAATGCAAGGATATTGTGTTTCTTTTAGTAAAAGATGAAGAAGGCTGAAATGTAACTGTTACTAATTGAACTTTTCTTTGTTTTTCATTTACTCTTAAAGCATCCTTTTTGTTTTTATTTAGACCTCTGTTTTCTCCTTTGTATGATTAAAAAAATTCTGAAAAGGTGCCATAATCATTTTTTAAAAATATTTTTTCCTGACCTTCTGTGTTCTGATCCATTTGCCCTTCTTTACAAGTCAAACAGTGAAGGTTTCCATTTGTCAGTAGTGGAAACTGGCTTGACATCTGACAATCAGTCTCAGTCCTTTCCGGTCTAAATGTCAGTAACAACTGGAACTATTCTGGAATTAGCACTTTGCTGTCAGTTTTTTTTACTGATGTTTGAAGCACCTCCTCATCTGAGGATATGATATATTGACTCTGCAGAGCTGACAAAAGTAAAACATTGGTTTTATGCCAAATTCACCTTCAGATATAAGTATAGATTTAAGCATCTGAAGAAAGAATAATAGAGCTTAACCTTGTATTAGAAAATTGTGAAAAGCTGAATTTAAAACTTCCACTTAAGAAGTCATTTTTAAAAATTATTATTTATCATCAGAAAATCTCCATTCCAGGCAAAATACTGAAATGAACAATAGAAATACTTTATCTTCATGTAGTATTTTCCCAACCAAAATAAAAATGACAATTAGCTAATATTTACAATGACCCTTAAAATAAGCTTAAACAAAGATTACATCATTTTTACCGCAAATTGACAAAATAGTTGAACATGTTCACTAAAAGTTACATACGTGATCCTTTGTGGTAGGAAAATGAATCATCTCTTCTTAGTCTGTGGATCCCCTGTGATATTTTGCCACATTAAAAAAACACACAAAGTGTATTATTTTATTACCATGAGGGCATAGATGTAGGAAGTCTCCAGCTTTCTTGTTGGAATTTCTTTACTGCTGATTTGGCAGTGGAAAAACTCAGGATAAACTATGTTATTCCTTGAATCTTTGTTCAACAGTATGTTTACCATCTTTGTTCACAATGTACAGAAACACAGTTAAGTACAAGCACCAACTCTGTCCTCATATTCTGAAACCTCTATGCTCTCTGTTCACTGAAACAGATGCTCTCCTAATCTTCCCTCCCCTTAATTAAATAGATTTAATATATCTACAATGTACATGCTGAAGTGGGTCAAGAACATATTCACTTTTTATTTATAGGTCAGTTTGCTATGCTTAAAGCATTATTTTCATGAAAATATGACATTGAAAAGCGTACAAGGCACTGTGAAAAAGTGGCACAATCTTAAGAGTCTTGTCAGTCTTTTCACACAGATCACAGATAACTACTTTTCCCCATGTAATTTGTTTTTTTTCAGTTAATTATTTTTCATTGTGATGAAGTACACTTAACATAAAATTTATCATCTTAACTGTTTTTAATGGCTTCCCTAGTAGCTCAGTTGGTAAAGAATCTGCCTGCAATGCCAGAGACCCAGGTTCAATCCCTGGGTCAGGAAGATCCCTTAGAAAAGGAAATGGCAACCCACTCCAGCACTCTTGCCTGGAGAATTCCATGGGCAGAGGAGTCTGGTGGGCTACAGTCCATGGGATTGCAAAGAGCTGGACATGACTGTGTAAATAATATTCACTTTTTTCAACCATTTTTAGGTATACAGTTCAGTAGTATTAAGTACATCCACATTATTTACAGCTATCACCATGATAGTGGCTCAGACAATAAAAAAATCTGCCCACAATTCAGGAGACCCAGGTTTGATCCCCATGTCGGGAAGATCCCCTGGAGAAGGAAATGGCTACCCATTCCATATTCTTGCCTGGAGAAGTCCATGGACAGAGGAGCCTAGTGGGCTACAGAACATGGGGTCACAAAGAGTGGCATAATACTGAGTGGGAAAAAAAAAAATCACCATCATGCATCTTCAGTACGTTTTCATCTCCTCCAACTGAAACTTTATACCCATTTAACATTCCTTTCTCCTGTGCAGAACCTGCAAAAAACACCATTCTATTAATATTTTCTGTCTCTATGACTCTGACTGCTCTAGTTCAGTTTGGTCAGTAGCTCAGTTGTGTCTGACTTTTTGCAACCCCATGGACTACAGCATGCTAGGCTTCCCTGTCCACCAACTCCCAGAGATTGATCAAACTCATGTCCATCAAGTTGATGATGCCATCCAACCATCTCATCCTGTCATCCTCTTCTCCTGCCTTTGATCTTTCCCAGCATCAGGGTCTTTTCCAATGAGTTAATTCTTCCCATCAGGTGGTGAAAGTATCAGAGCTTCAGCTTCAGCATCAGTCCTTCCAGTGAACACTCAGGACTGATCTCCTTTAGGATGGACTGGTTTGATCTCCATCTTCTCCAACACCACAGTTCAAAAGCATTCATTCTTCAGCGCTCAGCTGTCTTTATGCTCCAACTCTCAAATCCATACATGACTACTGGAAAAACTATAGCTTTGACTAAGCGAACCTTTGTAGGCAATGTAATGTCTCTGCTATTTAATATGCTGTCTAGGTTTGTCACAGCTTTTGACTCCTTCCAATCCCAAAGAAAGGCAATGCCAAAGAATGCTCAAACTACCACACAATTGCACTCATCTCACACGCTAGTAAAGTAATGCTCAAAATTCTCCAAGCCAGGTTTCAGCAATATGTGAACCATGAACTTCCTGATGTTCAAGCTGGTTTTAGAAAAGGCAGAGGAACCAGAGATCAAATTGCCAACATCTGCTGGATCATGGAAAAAGCAAGAGAGTTCCAGAAACACATCGATTTCTGCTTTATTGACTATGCCAAAGCCTTTGACTGTGTGGATCACAATAAACTGTGGGAAATTCTGAAAGAGATGGGAATACCAGACCACCTGCCCTGCCTCTTGAGAAACCTGTATGCAGGTCAGGAAGTAACAGTTAGAACTGGACGTAGAACAACAGACTGGTTCCAAATAGGAAAAGGAGTACGTCAAGGCTGTATATTGTCACCCTACTTATTTGACTTGGGTGCAGAGTACATCATGAGAAATGCTGGGCTGAAGGAAGCACAAGCTGGAATCAAGATTGCTGGGAGAAATATCAATAACCTCAGATATGCAGATGACACCACCCTTATGGCAGAAAGTGAAGAAGAACTAAAGAGCTTCTTGATGAAAGTGAAAGAGGAGAGTGAAAAAGTTGACTTAAAGCTCAACATTCAGAAAACTAAGGTTGTGGCATCCGGTCCCATCACTTCATGGGAAATAGATGGGGAAACAGTGGCTGAGTTTATTTTTGGGGCTCCAAAATCACTGCAGATGGTGACTGCAGCCATGAAATTAAAAGATGCTTACTCCTTGGAAGAAAAGTTATGACCAACCTAGATAGCATATTCAAAAGCAGAGACATTACTTTGCCAACAAAGATCTGTCTAGTCAAGGCTATGGTTTTTCCTGTGGTCATGTATGGATGTGAGAGTTGGACTGTGAAGAAGGCTGAGCGCTGAAGAATTGATGCTTTTGAACTGGTGTTGGAGAAGACTGTTGAGAGTCCCTTGGATTGCAAGGAGATCCAACCAGTCCATTCTGAAGGAGATCAGCCCTGGGATTTCTTTAGAAGGAATGATGCTGAAGCTGAAACTCCAGTACTTTGGCTACCTCATGCGAAGTGTTGACTCATTGGAAATGACTGTGATGCTGGGAGGGATTGGGGGCAGGAGGAGAAGGGGACGACAGAGGATGAGATGGCTGGATGGCACCACTGACTCGATGGACATGAGTCTGAGTGAATTCCGGGAACTGGTGATGGACAGGGAGGCCTGGCATGCTGCAACTCATGGGGTTGCAAAGAGTCAGACACAACTGAGTGACTGAACTGAACTGAACTCCTTGGAACGAAAGTTATGACCAACCTAAACAGCATATTCAAAAGCATAGACATTACTTTGCCAACAAAGGTCCATCTAGTCAAGGCTATGGGTTTTCCAGTGGTCATGTGTGGATGTGAGTTGGACTATAAAGAAAGCTAAGCATAGAAGAATTGATGCTTTTGAAGTGTAGTGTTGGAGAAGACTCTTGAGAGTCCCTTGGACTGCAAGGAGATCCAACCAGTTCATCCTGAAGGAGATCAGTCCTGGGTGTTCATTGGAAGGACTGATGTTGAAATTGAAACTCTAATACTTTGGCCACCTGACACAAAGAGCTGACTCATTAGAAAAGACCCTGATGCTGGGAAAGATTGAGGGTGGGAGGAGAAGGGGACGACAGAGGATGAGATGGTTGGATGGCATCACCAACTTGATGGATATGGGTTTGGGTGTACTCCGCAAGTTGGTGATGGACAGGGAGACCTGGCATGCTGTGGTTCATGGGGTCGCAAAGAGTTGGACATGACTGGGCGACTGAATTGAACTGAAGGAACTCCTATAATTAGAATCATACAGTATGTGTCTTTTTGTGAATAGCTATTTCATTTAATGCACATCCTCAAATTTCATCCATGTTATAGCAGGCATTAAGATTTCCTTCCTTTTTAGGCTGAATAATATTCCATTTTCCATATATACCACATTTTTTATCTATTATTTGTCTCTGAACACTTGGGCTGTTTCCAACTTTAGTTATTATCAGTAATGCTGCTGTGAACATGGGCATAAAATCTTTGGTTTTGATTCTTTTGTTTCCCATGCATTTTTAAATAGGAAAGGTGAGTATTGGTAGTTATTTCATATGTAGGAGAAAAACACTTCATAAATATTCACAAAAATAATTCAGTCTCGTGGATAGTGAAGTACGGGTAAATGATAGTGGAAAGAATAGACTCATCCCAGCGAGTAGACTCATCCCAGCTTCATGAGTAAATTACCTTATAAGAGATATTTGAGCTGTACTTTTCTTATCCATAACCTCTAATTATGTGACTGTCTCCATTTCCATCCTATAATTCCTTGGTTTAATGGCTCTAATCAACTCAAGACTTTTCACCAAAACTTATGTGACAGTTCATGACACTCCAGGGCCTGATCTGAAGTTCAAGGGATTTGTTGTTTTCTAAGTTTTTTTTTTTCGGAGAAGGCAATGACAACCTACTCCAGTACTCTTGCCTGGAAAATCCCATGGACGAAGGAGCCTGGTGGGCTGCCGTCCATGGGGTCACTAAGAGTCGCGCATGACTGAAGCGACTTAGCAAGTTTTCTCTTTAAGCTCTGAGATTTCTTTTCTCACTTGTAAGGAAGGGAAAACAAGATACTCATACGAAAGGCAACTGGCATTTTTCAGAAGTAGTAGTTAATAGAAAAATAGTGTTCCAGGGCATAATCCTTGTGGGTTATATTCTTTCTGAAAAGAAAAATGTCTTCACTTGTAATATCACTGCAAGTGTTGTGAAAATTTGCAGAGTATCATATTGTTATTTTTAAAAATTGTCCACTGATGAGCTCTTCCTAAAACATAGTTTAGCTAAAAGAATCTCAATGAATCTGTTATCCAAGTGAAGGTTTTTCCAATTACAGTTTACTCAAACAGAGTTGTGTGCATGTGTGCCAGGGTGAATGTTTTCTCTATATTGTGCAGTGAGCATCTTCAACTCTTTCCCCCATTTGATTCATGGCTAAGAGTCAAATTACCAGTTTGGATGACTCCTTGGTTCAAATAAGCTACATAATTGCAAACTTTCCACTTCATTTTCTGTTGAATAAACACAGAGCTTGTGTTAAGGCTGTGGTTTTGCAATCTGACCAAGCCCACTCTCCCGTCCTGGCACAGAGGCCACTGACCCCCTGCCTCCCGGGCCTGGCAGAGCATCAGGGCTGATAAAAGAGGCTGGCGGTGGTAAAACAGATTCAGGCAACTGCTTTTCTCAGGCTTGCGAGATGCGGCAAATTGCTGGGCTGTTTGCCTTTCCAATCTGTGATTGGTTAGCACCCTGATGGGAAGCATGTAGGAGGCATCTGATTGGAACAGAAAGTTAACCTTTATGCTGTGTACTTTATTTCTGATTTATAGTTATAATTCTGCCTCTTGCTCCTCTTTCATTCCTGTGAAATTCAGCTTGCCTCCACGCCTAGCCTTTGAGCCACTGCCTAGTGATGTCTTTGGGTGCCTCAGTTTCTCCATCTATAAAATGGGTGTTACAAACCCATTTTCCCTAAGGTGAGTTGCCAAGATTAAATGAATTAATATAGTCCAGATGCTAACATCTGTCCCTGGGACATGGTGAGCTCTGGACATATGTGAATGAGTATTATTATTATCTACCTTGGGCTCTGGTCCTTGACAACCTCCACAGTTTATCTCACTGCTTTGATTTCTCCGTGGAACCCACATATGTGTTCTGATTCTGGGTCTCTTCTGTGGCTCCAGGCCCTTGCAGCTTGCCTCATTCTTTGAGGGAACTTAGGCTCAGTCTGACCCATTCCAAACCTTTCTTATCACATTCTCCCAGGCCTCTACCCTGTTTCCATGACCAGCTGTCCCATGCAGTTCTAACACTAACAATATTCAAGGTTTGGCCTTGTTGAAAAGCTCTCTTTCTTACTGCCTGACCTGAGGGGTGATTGGCAGGGGCCCATGTGGTTTGGTGTTATCTACTGGATAACCTCCTAATCTGATGAAAAACGAGGGTGGGAGAGCCCTGTACGAACCCTTACACCCGTCTCCCCTCAGGTCCTCCTGGATAATGAATGTGGGGTTTAAGCTGTGTCTCTTGTCCTGAATCACACAGGATGTCAGTAACAGAGCCAGGAATCGGGGCCAGCTCTCGGCTTTCCCATGGTTATATTCTACCCACTCAACTATAATGCCAAAAAAAGAAAAGATACCACAGACATTTCATCAACCTGTCTCTTCTGTCAAATTGCGTTATTCTCAAATTGTGTAAGCCTTATGTAAACAATATCGCTTCACACATGGGGTTCCATAAGTACATTTTCTGCGTGTTTCTCACACAGCAGGTTTTCTATGGATGGGTCTATAAAAAGTGCCAAGATTTCAAACTTAAGAAAACACTTAAAGGGCAGCCGTCCAGCAGCATTAGAGTCAGTTTTTGCCCTGAGGCACAGGAGCGTAAGTTCTCTGCAGCTGGGCTGTCGTAGGTGGTACTCATTACCCGGTGCTTAGAGCCGGATCAGGTCCTGAGTCACAGGGACCCAACCGCTGATGGATTTGACTGACTTTTGAGGCATATTCTTTCATGCTTTCTGGCTGCATTTTCTTCTTTTTTGTCACTCTTCTGCTCCCTCGATTGCTCATTCACTACTCAGAATAGCCATTAGCTCTCCCCTGTTCAGCCTCTCCCCCACCCCTGGTCTCTCTTAAATATCCTATAATACTGCAAGTTCACACGTTTATTTGAAGTTATTATGTCTAGGGAAGGAGAGTTTCTTTTAAAACTCCCTTAAAACACCCAAATTTATTACATAAAAATGGTCCTCCTATCTGTCTGATTTGTGTTTATAAGGTTGCTGAATTTTTATTGTATTTTGTGTAAAAGATGGAGTTTCCTCCTACCAGTTACTAGCTACAAGTCATTAAATTAGCTTTTACGATAATAAAATGGAAGCATTTAATTGATTGTTAAATAATTTAAAGCGGGCTCACTAAGTATACTGCCACAACGTAATATGTTGGTACCATAAAATGAAGATGCTAAAACTCTGACAAAGAACAGCTTTGGAATTCAGCAGTAGCTATTATAATTTATATATATTATGCTGATTAAAACATTATGTTAAAAAAAAATAGACTTTTCTGCCTCCAATCCTTTCTCTGTCCAATCTATCTCACCCACAGTTGCCAACTTAATCTTCAGAAACACCACATTATAAGCATTTCATTGCTTTCAGAAACCTTCCATGGCTCCTTGTAATTTAGAGCGTTGGTTCTCTACCTCGAAAGGGGGTACTTGTTAAAGCAGATTGCTGGGCCCCATCCCAGAGTTCCAGATCCAAGGGGATTGAGGTGGAGCCTGAGAGCTTACATATGTAAGCATTCTGTGGTGAAGCTGAAACCACTGGTCTAAAGCCCACACTTTGACAACCATTGACATTAAAACTCAGATTTTAGTGAGAATTTCTCAGCCTTTTCTTACAATAATATAGCCTTTCTTTAACTCTTCAAATGGTCATTCATGAGTCCCTTCACAGGAACCTGCTATTTTAATGAAACTTTTCTACTGGTTAGAATAGAAAATTGATGTTCCTATCTGTAATGAAATGGTTTCTGCTGCTTATAACAGATGCCCACTCTTGCTATGAAACAGTTCCACCATTTCTGTAACATCTCTGCATCCCATAGGATTTAAGGTTTTCTTTCATCTTTGATTATAGTAAGTGTTGGTTTTTCTCTTCTTTGCCTACAGTACAGATTACCTTGTATTATTACTTATTTGTCCATACATGTGATCAAATAAAGTAGTTTGTTCTGTGATAAAACCAAAAAGCTTGAAGATCTTAGATGATGTTCACATAACAGAATGAAAATTAAGTGGTTTAATTTTTTTATATTTTTTAAAAAATAAAGATGATAGTGGTCAGTCACAAAGGAGTCCTCTTGGTAAATACAAACAAATCAGTTATGTGGTGATCCCACAAAGCTCTCTACCATATGCTTAGCAAAGGTCTTTTGCAGTCCACTAATATGGATATATGATTTTTTTCTCATCACAGGACTGAAAAGTAAAACTTCCACAAGCCTTACACAAATCAGTCACATTGTACTTTTTTTTTCATATTTATTTATTTTTGTTTGTACTTGGTCTCAGTTGCGGCATGTGAGATCTAGTTCCCTGACCAGGGATCATACCCAGTCCCCCTACATCGGGAGCACAGAGTCTTAGCCACTGGATCACCAGGGAAGTCCCTGTATTGTACTTTTGATGTCCTGGTTCTATTGTGTATATAAGTCCAGAGGGGGATTTACTGTGAAGAGAATGAAGCTTAAACTTCAAACATCACTTGCATAATGGAATGGGCCTCTTCCACAGCTTGTGAGGAGCCCTAAATTTGCGTTATTGAGATCATCTGTTTCTGTAAATTTTGAAAAAGTAAAATATTTCTTAGACATTTTTCCTAAAAAGGTCCCCCAGATTATATAAGCATCAGAGCCTGGGACTAGCCCTGGAGATGGTTCATGTTTACAAGTTTAAAATGAGTAAGTCAACAAATCAGAAGGAAAATTAAAGCCCTCAGAAATAAATGATTCCTTCCCTTGGTTTTCTATTTTGTTTTCAATCCATAAATAGAACTCTAGAACTATTTAATCAAATGAAGATACATATTTTGCTATTTGAAAATTGGCAGCCATCTTACTCATTTTTGAAAATGGAAAATATTAATTTGTATTCTCATTGATTTTATGTGATCATGTTATAAATAACATTACTTGAAATACAGGCAATTATAATTTTAACAGCAGTTATCTTTGTTAAATCAATGTGAAGCCCAAGGAAGTAAAAATCATATTTTTATTATGAGTGGGAAGAACTAAAAAGCTTAACTGCTACTGCTGCTAAGTTACCTCAGTCGTGTCCGACTCTGTGCAATCCCAGAGATGGCAGCCCACCAGGCTCCCCCGTCCCTGGGATTCTCCAGGCAAGAACACTGGAGTGGGTTGCCATTTCCTTCTCCAGTGCATGAAAGTGAAAAGTGAAGTGAAGTCGCTCAGTCGTGTCCAACTCCTAGCCACTCCATGGACTACAGCCTACCAGGCTCCTCCGTCCATGGGATTTGCCAGGCAAAAGTACTGGAGTGGGGTGCCATTACCAATCAACAAAGTTGGAGAAGGAAATGGCAACCCACTCCAATAGTCTTGCCTGGAGAATCCTGTGGACAGGGGAGCCTGGCAGGCTACAGTCCATGGAGTTGCAAAAAGTCGGACAAAACTTAGCCACTACACAACAACAATCAATAAAGCATTGCATGTTTACATAATAAAAGCATGTGAAGAAGTGATGTTTCAGTAACAGAAATAATGCGTAACTCTGAACTTCCCTGACTGTCTAGTGGTTAAGACTCCCAGGCCCCAGTGCAGGGAACACAGGTTCAATTTTTGGTTGGGGAGTTAAGATCTTGCATGCCACATATTACAACCTAAAAAAAAATAATAATAATAATAATATATGACTCAACTCTTTGCTGCCACAAAGAACATAGTTAGAAAATTAAGAAAGATCTGAAAAGCATAAACTAGAAAAGTGAATTTTTTCTTTAAGTTCATGATCAGAGAAGATGACTTATAGATACTGGACTATGTCTAACACTTACACAAACTTGTTTCAACAGCAAAAAACTGGTACTTAGTATTTTCTTTCAAAACAATTTGTGAGCAGTTTGTCATCACAAACAACTCTGGCACTTGACCAATTCTATTCAGACTTGCTTTAAAACAAATGCCATTAAAATCTTACAATGTCACAATAGAAAATTCTTACTATGATTCATTCTTAATGCAAAACTTGCTTAAATTACTGTATTCATTGAGAGATTACCAAACTTCATTTCATAAAGTGGTCATTTTCATAAATAGTATAAATCATAATTTAGATTTCTCTCTACTTTCATCAGTTACATTTTTGGTTTTCCTTGTAGACATTCCTAATTTTTTTTCCAAACAGTAAATAATTGCTAGAACAAAGATTTTCATTTTTAAACCTTATTTCTTAAAGAAATGAGGCAATGAAAGGAAATTTACTTTACTTACTATATTGAAAATTAGGCTTATATTTTTAAAGCCAAGAAACACAAAATGTTAAAGTTGATGGTCATAAGAAGTATTTATTGAGACCTGTTAGAATTTAGATTAAATAGGCACTATTAAATAATCACTGTGTGTACAAAGACACAGAGAAGTCTTTCATAAACGCTGTCTGAATGAATAGCAGATGGATGTGTAAATTATCAAGGATAAAAGTAAGGAAATTTTGTTGACCATATACCACTGAAAAGGCTCTAACACATTAATAATTGAAAGATAGCTATTTACAGTGTATTTAAATGAAAAATTCCTGACTCTCAACATTGCAGACCATTTGAGTCTGCATAACAAGTCTTACAGAACAATCCTTCTCTACCATACATTCCTAGTCACCTTCCCCAAATTTACTGCCCCTAGAAGCCCAAACTGCCTCCCTCTTATCTTTTGTCTATCATTCTCCAAAATTTATTGTCCTTTGTTAAAATGACACATAAGTCACTGAAAAAAAAAAAAGTCACTGAGTCTGACCACCACCTTGGGTTTTTATTTATTTTTTGTGAAGTCCTCATACATGTCTTGCCTGGAAAATCCTATGGACGGAGGAGCCTGGTGGGCTGCAGTCCATGGGGTCGCTGAGGGTTGGACACCACTGAGTGACTTCACTTTCACTTTTCACTTTGATGCATTGGAGAAAGAAATGGCAACCCACTCCAGTGTTCTTGCCTGGAGAATCCCAGGGACAGGGAAGCCTGGTGGGCTGCCATCTATGTAGTCGCACAGAGTAGGGCACGACTGAAATTAAAAGTCACTGAGTCTGACCACCACCTTGGGTTTTTATTTATTTTTTGTGAAGTCCTCATACATGTCTTGCCTGGAAAATCCTATGGACGGAGGAGCCTGGTGGGCTGCAGTCCATGGGGTCGCTGAGGGTTGGACACCACTGAGTGACTTCACTTTCACTTTTCACTTTGATGCATTGGAGAAAGAAATGGCAACCCACTCCAGTGTTCTTGCCTGGAGAATCCCAGGGACAGGGAAGCCTGGTGGGCTGCCATCTATGTAGTCGCACAGAGTAGGGCACGACTGAAATGACTTAGCAGCAGGAGCATACATGTAAAAATGTTGGCAAAATTTGTATGCTTTTTCTCCTGTTACTCTGTCGTTCTTAGTTTAATTCACAGGACCCATTTAAAGAATCTAAGAGAGTGGGAGAAAAGTTTTTCCTTTCCTATATTGCTTTGGGGGATGAGTTTGTGTCTTAGAAAGGGGGTTAATGACAGGGAACACTTTTAGGTTTGCCTCTTTAGTGCTTTAGACCTGTGCCACTTAGGAGACCAAAAAAATGTTTGTTTCTGATTCCCTGCAGCATTGTTTACTATTTACTATAAAATTTCTTCCCACCTTGGAGGATAGTGAAGATTTCAGCTGAATGTTTGCACTTAGCTTTTGGGCAGACTGAGACCAGGTCCAGGTATCCACAAAAATGGTAGTTTTTGAACAGAACGCATCTCTGAATTTAGAACAGAGGCTGCTGTCTTTCTACTATTTCAGACTACCTGCTGGTATAGAGCATCCCTCGGTCTAGAGGTATTGATTATACCCAGAAATAAATCAGAGACTTCTGTGCCTCCTTGTGTTAAGAGAAATCAGGCTCCACACCCTTGGCAGCTCTGCCTGGGCTGTCTGTGCCCAACCAGCACGAATCATTTATAAAGAGAAATGAGAAGCTGCTCATGCAGCGTAGCCACAGTCATCGAAAGCATGAAGCCAGAGCAGTGGCTCAGTCCCCAGATGAGCAGCGTCAGCATCATCTAGCCACCCCAAGACCCTGGGAGTCAGAAACTAAGGGGGTTGGGGCCTGGTAATCAGTCTTAACAAATCCTCCAGGAGTTATGATCCAAGTAAAATGTTGATATAAAGGAACACTCTTCCCATGTATGCTGAGAGCTTCTTATGTACCATGTACATTTCCAAGACTATTAACTCATTCATTCTTCACCCAATGCTATATGGTGAATGCTGTTTTTATCCCATTCTACAGATATCAAAAGTGAGGCTCAGAGACCTGTTTTCCTTCTTTAAAAAAAACTGAAACTGGTCCAGTGCCTGCGCTGTGCTGTATTGGGTCCTTTTACATAATAAAGATCAAATACAAGTATGCCTCTATTTTAATGGAACCCATAATCTAGAGCTAAGGACGTACAGAAATGAGCAGTACGAGGCAAAGAGATAGATGAAGCAAAACTATGGTTGCAGGATGACTTTCTGACTTGGGCAGCAAGTTGGCACTGACCAGTGGTAGGAGGCCTCATTTCCTCTTCACATGGGGCCCACAGGCGGCTTAAGATGCTCGTGAGATGATGAACAATCCTAGAGAAGAAGATGGAGGATAAAATGCCCCCCAGATAAGGACTGCCAGACTCAGCAAATAAAGAGACAGGATACCCAGTTAAATTTATATTTCAGATAAGCAATAGATAATTGTATAGTGTTAATACAGTACATGCAATATTGGGGAGAAACTAACGTAATTTTTTGTTGGTTTCTGAAATTCATAGTTAACTGGGCATACAGTATTTCATCTGGCAGCCCCTCTGGCATGACTTAGGTTCAGAAATCACACACCGACACTTGTACAGTTCTTCTTGGCCACACAGAGCAGATCTGATTCAGAGTGGGAGGAGACTGCAAAAAGGTGTATGTTAATGCCAGAAGGTAGACATCACTGGAAGCCATCCTGGAGGAGAGCTAAGGCACCAGATCTGCAAACTTGTCACCAAAGGTTTTCTCCAGGGATTCATTCCGTTTTCTCACATTTTCCCCAAAGGAAGAGTGATCTTTCCGCATCTATTATCAGAATTTTGTAGTATCAAGCACAAAATAAGAATAATAAGAGTAATTTCCCTTGAAGGAAGGAGGTGAACAGTATAAGCCTTATTTTGAAGCAGTGAGATTGATGAATGTTTGCATATGTGTCTTACTTCAACATTTATTCAAAATTTCATCTGTACCCACATATGCAGAAGGCTTTCAAACAACATGATGCTTTACTTACATTCCATTTATAGTTTTAAATTCCCACTGTGGGTATTTTAATAGCTTCTCTGTGGAGTTCATCTCCCTAGAACAAAACATTATGTTTCTTTCCTTTTCAAGATATTTATTTCGAACCTTTGTTTTCTAGCCTAATAACATCATTACACGAGAGACTCACATTTTAACAATATCAAGAATATACTCAATGCTTAACATGTTATTGGCTACTTAGACTTTGGAAGACAATTGAGCAGAAGTGGAAATATGATTTAGCATTTCTTGAGTATCTACTAATGTTTGGGAACTTTTCATACCTTTTAAGCCTCACTGAAAATCTGCAGTGTAGGTATTATACCTTCCTTTTTCCCAGTGAACTTTATTCCACCAATATGCAAGTTGAACACACCATTTTACTGACAGTTTTCAGAGACTGGAATTTAAATACCTGCTTTACTCTGAGGGGTGGAGGCATTAAAGGACAGCAGGCCCTGAGCCAGTTAGCTCAGAGGTATGAGGAGGAGCCTGGTTTTCACGGTAAGGTTGGAGAGGATCTGAAAATCAGTATGTCTAATTCTGGAAAATAATGGAACAGCATCAGAAGGCAGGATACCGTTTGATAATGGGGTAAGAATAGTTTGTATTCTAATGGTCAAAATCAGACACTGCTTGTCATCGTACCATTCTAAAACCTTCAATTAGAGCTTACAGTTATATCTCAACTGCTGTAAAAAAAAGTTATTTACCTTTTTTATTCTGCATTTTATTATGAATAACAATAACAGAAAACCTCTTGCTGAGCATATTACACATGTGAGAAGTCTTCTTAAGTGCCTACATATATGGGCACACTCCTAATGGGGTACCCATATGACTCTAATATTCATACCAGTCTTGAAAATTGGCTTTCTTTTCCCTATATAAGGGAAAACTGAGGCTCAGAGAGATAAAGTATGTAGCCTAAGCTTTTAAAACCATTAAGTGTCACAGTTTTAGCATCAAATGTTTTGATTTGTCCAGGGCAAAATCACTTCCTGGGGGGCAGAATGTTTCTTGGAATGCAGGACTTTCGATGCTAAAACCAGTGTTGTGGGAGAGCCCTGAGTTGGGTCATTCTACATAGTTGGGTTCGGACTCCAGGTCCTTTTGAATCCAAAGCACATGTTTGTTCCATTACTAAGCATTCCTGTGTTGAGTTGTGTAATGTATATCTGCTTCCATACAACAGTATTTAGCAGAGTACTTTGTATATAACAGCACTAAGGAAATATGTGTTGAATGAATGAAGGGATGGACAGATAATTTCTGTGTGGTTGTGTAATGATAATGCCTATATTATGGTGGGAGAGGTTTAAAGTCATTGGGTTTTTTTTTTTTCCTGCTCCAATTAACTTTAAATATAAAGCTGCTTAATGTGTTTATAAATGCTTAACAACTCTTAGGGTCAGGAAAGGATGAGTGTATGGGGAGGGAATGGGTAGGTACCTGCTAAATTATAATTTTATTGATTCCAGTGGTGGCCAATTTTAAGCTAGCCAGGCAATGTCACTGAACATGGAGTTGAGAAGATGAAATAACTCATTATATTTCCATCCTACAGACATATCATTTGTAAATAACCTCAAAAAGATAGTTAGTAGGAGATAATTCAGAAGTAGTATTTTGATATATTACCTCTTTTCCATTATAATTCATTGAATTGTAAATTTACATAACAATTTTTAAGAATGACTAACAATCAACTCACCAAACCCCTAAAAACTAAACAATCAGTACTTAGAAACAGTCGGTTCCACTGGTTGGAATGCTCCCAGCCTGCGTGGTGGCCGTGATATCTCCCTATGGAGAAATTACCAGTAAATGAGTTGGCTTAGGCCAACACCATCATCATGCTGGGACTAAAAACAGAGAAAATTCAGAGCAAATATCTCTCTCTGATATATAAAAAGAGCAGGACATATTTTCCAGAGATAAAGTGCCAAAATCATTGAGGTGAGACTTTAGAGGATTTTAGAAATTTGGTGGGCAATTAACATTTATGAAAGTATTTCTAAGGTTGGCTAAATTTCATAGAGGAAAGCACTATTCCCACATAATTTTAGTTGACCATGAAAACAGACTTCAGCCAATTTCCTGGACTGATATAGCTTAACTGATAGTATTTATGTACATAGGTGTAAAGATTTAGTTATAATATTGCTACATCTACATACTGAAATAAAAATAGCTGGAGAAATCCTTAATGTTTGTGATAGTCTGTTAGTTTTATACAGCTGTTTATTCAAATGACTTTCATATAGTAATATAAATTCATAACTAGGAATAGAAATAATTAGGAAGGAGGCACTATAAATACTTCTCTAATCGAAAGGAGAGTTATCTATTTTTGTCAAAATATTGACTTCAGGTATAGTAAGATTTTTTCATTGTTTTTAAGACCTGAGCTTTATTTTGAGGAATAATTAACTGTAAAGTTATACCTCTGCAAGTAAAACAAAATGAACCCCCCAAAACAAAAACAAAAAATGAACCCCAAAAGCAATTCTTCGTCACTATCTAAACAGGAGGAACAATGATGGAATAAACATGTTTTTCAAGGTAGATCAACTTTGCTCCTCACTTTTTCAGGCTGGGCTCAAGGTTCACATGATTTGTATCTGGTGAAATTATGATCCAGTTCTCAGATGGCAAGAAGATGGACATCTAGAACATTTCCATGATGACCCTTAGGAAGAAAGAGGATCTAAACCGTCCAGAAGATCCCTGGAAGTTCATGAGGGCATGGCCCCAGGTGGCCCTGAGCAGTATATGACCAGTGCCACCAGTACCTGAAAGATATTTAGGACCCTGAGAGGCACCCAGGTTTGTAGAGTGCTTTTGGTTCAAGAAGACCTGGAGCTAACAGGGCCACCAGGGCCAATGCCCTCCTGGAGTAGCAGGCATGTTCATGCATTTCATCAATTAGCAAAAATGAGGCCCACACTGGCCCATGCCTGATACTCTACCAGGCACTGGGTTTCTATCTCAAATCAGCCAGATGAGTCCTCCTACTCTGCATTTCAGAAAAACAATCAGACCCTGCCTGGATTTCACACTCTTCAAAGGAAATCCCAGGGTTGATCTCCCTCAGAATGGACTGGTTGGATCTCCTTGCAGTCCAAGGGACTCTCAAGAGTCTTCTCCAGCATCACAGTTCAAAAGCATCAATTCTTCGGCGCTCAGCCTTCTTCACAGTCCAACTCTCACATCCATACATGACCACAGGAAAAACCATAGCCTTGACTAGATGGACCTTAGTCGGCAAAGTAATGTCTCTGCCTTTGAATATACTATCTAGATTGGTCATAACTTTTCTTCCAAGGAGTAAGTGTCTTTTAATTTCATGGCTGCAGTCAC
>SJXQ01004107.1:0-45616 GCA_006408695.1 Aepyceros melampus | reverse complement strand
CAAAGAGTCGGACACGACTGAGCAACTCAACCGAACTGAACTGATATAAATAATTATTAAATCAGGAAGGATATAATCAGAAGATTCCATTTAGATTGTGGGTGGGTGTGCACTCAGGGAAGGCCTCTCTGCGGGACATGGACAGGGAAGAGAGGAGAGAGAATGTGGATAGAGAAACTGCCCAGAAGCCAGAGGGAATGAGCAGATGAGAAAAGAGGCGAGCATGACAAGGGCTAGGGCTGAACAGCTGGGGCCCTAGACGACGCGAGGCATTTTGATCTCTTTCCTAAGAGCGACTTAATACCATTAAGACCCTCTCATGGAGCAACTCTAGGAAACAATCTGGCAGTTCCTCAAATAGTAGTCACGCCTAACCATATACCCAAGAGAAATGAAACACAGGTCCACATAAGAACATGTACATGAATGTCCACAGCAGCATTATTCCCAAAAGCTGAAAGGTGGAGACAACCCAAATGTCTATCAACAGTGAATGGCTAAATGCAGTGCAGTCTATCCATACAATGGAACATTATTCAGCCATAAAAAGGAACAAGGCCCTGGACACAGGCCGCAACAGAAACATTATACTGAGTGAAAGAAGCCATTCATAAAAGACCACATGTTATATGATCCCATTTGTATGAAAAGTAGACTGGTGGCTGCTCAGGGTGGGGAGGACAGAGAGTGCTAATGGGGACAGAGTTTCTTTTGAGGTGATGAAAACGTTCTAAAAATGCCTGTGGTGGCGGTTATGCAGCTCCATGAGTATATTAAACACCACTGAACGGTATACTTTTAATGAGTGAACTGTATGGTGTCAAGACTGTTAAAACATAGTTTGTGGGGGTCGGAATTGGGAGTTCATGTATACTCGTGGCTGATTCATGTCAATGTATAGCAAAATGAATACAGTATTGTAAAGCAAAACAAACTAACAAATAAAAATTAATTAAAAAAACAAAACAAAACATAGTTTGTTAAGAGTGAAGACCGAGAGCAATGGGATCTGGGGCACATGCCTTTGCTAAGGAAAGGAAGCGAAGTGGTGTGGGGATCCTGGGCTTAAGGCCAGGTATAATGAGTGAACTGTATGGTGTCAAGACTGTTAAAACATAGTTTGTGGGGGTCGGAATTGGGAGTTCATGTATACTCGTGGCTGATTCATGTCAATGTATAGCAAAATGAATACAGTATTGTAAAGCAAAACAAACTAACAAATAAAAATTAATTAAAAAAACAAAACAAAACATAGTTTGTTAAGAGTGAAGACCGAGAGCAATGGGATCTGGGGCACATGCCTTTGCTAAGGAAAGGAAGCGAAGTGGTGTGGGGATCCTGGGCTTAAGGCCAGGTTGGCAAATTCAGATCAAGACAACAGGGTTTTGGTAAGTTCACAGGGGTCTTATCTGAGAGGTGAGTGAGGGGAGCACACTGATCCGTGGGCTGCGGGGGAAGTCACACCAGGAACACGTGCGCAGTGACTGCGGGCTGTTATCCGGGATGCACACCTGCCTGAGCACCTGGTGTCAGGGTAAGGTCACTGCGGGCTGCTTGGTCAAACAAAGCAGATGCTGAGGGGGCAACAGCACCAAGGAGTAGCTTAGCTAAACTCTCGACATATGGTGTGGGAATTTACACCTCAATAAAGCCATTAAAAAGAAAACCTTGTATGGGTCAGGAGGTACGGGATGGTGGTGAGGGAATAACTCAGACTTGAATTTTAAAAGATCATTCTGGAAGATGTGTGGAGATTGGACTGAAGGGTAAAAGTGGGGCTGGGCAGCTTGGTTGGGAATCTTCAGAAAGTGTGTGTCCAGGGGAAAGCTGATGATCATGGACATTGTGGTAGTAATTTCTGTTATGGAACAGCGGTGTGGAAACTCTAAGTTTATTTAGAACATTTACAGAATGGTAGGTTCCACTTAACTTTGTGTTTTGGAGACAGAGGTTGAGAGGAGGAGATTCTGGTTTTAATCCTGGATCTCTCTCAGCTATAGCTGGTTTGGGACCTCGCTCCCAACCATCACCTCCATTCTCTCATTTGCAAAATGTGGGGCAAATTAGATAAATGGATATAAAATTACTTTTCAGGATAGAGCAGTATGTTCCCTGTGTATGTCAGGTTTCAGAGAATTAAAACTCAAGGACAAACACTCAATACCAACTAAATTAAACAAACTGTAATCCTTCTCTGAAAATTCAGGAAGCAGTTCTCAACTCTGGGGGGGGGGTGCTTGGAATCATTGTTATGAATATCAGTGCTTAATTATAACCTGTGCGTACTGAGAGAGTAGGAGATGGTCCTGACATTGTAATGACTGCAGTCTCCAGGCTGGATGGAGGTTTTAAAAATGGATCCATCAGGAAAAGCAAGTCTAGGTGCTGTATCCCCTGGCAGGTTTCTTGACTCACATCCCTCCTTGCGTGCCCACAGCTTCCTTGCAGAGACTCTGGGCATTGTTTTGTTTGCAGGCCTATACTGCCGAGACTCCTAGACCCTGAACTATTTGAGTGTAAAGACTGATTTGGTGTTCATATCTGTCTCCCCAGTTTTAGCATATATTAGGTGTTCAGTATTTGTTGACTGAATAAATGAAATCAATCAATCGGTGAACAAATGAACACTCACTGGACGCTGAATACACCAGAGGGCATCTGTGCTTGTCTTTCTGAGGGCAGACACGAGCAATACACCCAAAGCTAGTCATCCAGTTATGCTTTCGGGCTGCCCCATGACTACTCATCGCAGGCACCCCATCTGCCTCCCTCGTCACTCCTGTCCAGCAGCCAGCACTGCTTCCCCTGTGCCGAAAGCTTCTCCAGGGAGATGCTGGCCTGCAAATGTCACAGGCTCCCATTTCATCTCCAATCTCATCGACAGACTTAATGTGTCTGTAGCCAGGGCCTTGGTTTCACTCCTCAGATGTTTCTGAGCCCTCTTAATTATCCCAGCGGGCTGAGCCCCTTATTTTCCTGAGAGTGGCTATTTTTTCACTAGGTGGGTTTCTGGTCTACAATCAGCCATGCTGAATGTCCTGCCCTCTGTAATGGCCTGACCCGGCTCACCTAGAACCCCTGAACCAGGCTCCTCCTGCTGGCAACTCATGGGCTGAATCTTGCCCTGACACATTCACATGGAGCTAGTCCTTGCAATGTTTAAACCCTGTTTGCCAACATCTTAAAGCAGGAGTGTTTAAACAAGATTCCAGATTCCCAGATTCTCTAGGAAAAAAGAAATTAGAGAAGGTATTACAGCCTTGTGGCTGTTCTACATGGCAACCTGCTAAGATTGTGCACATAAACAGTTTATTTACCCCAGTTTTCTTCCCCAAACTAAGGCTGAGTGACACTTTCCTTCATTTTTATGCTTGCCCTGTGGTTTTCTTATATTTGCACTCATTTGCAATAACTTCCTAAGTCATGGGTATTCACACTCATAACACTTGTGATCAGTGGTTCCAAGCCAATCTTCACTTCCTTGCACTTCCAAAGTTAGGAAATCTTTCTATTGTTTGGGTTCAAGAAGATGTTTGTCCTTTCCTTTTTTACTACCTTAGCATTTTGCAAGAAATATAGCTGTGTAGCTGTTAGCAATCAACACCAATTTAAATAATTCCTTTGCCAATGAATGATGCGTAACATGCTTGAAAACTGATCAATTTTCTGTGCTACTAATTAATTCTGTGAAATTGCACATTGCCAAGAGTTTTCTGGCCAACTCTGTCAAGAAACTGGTGTAAGACAAAGTCAATTTTAGAAAGGTAATTTTAGGTGAGCGGACCTAAATTAGCATATTAATAATAGACAATGGTTCCTTGTGGGCACAGATGCCTGTTTTTGCAACTTTAGGTTGAGCCCTTCAGAAGCTGGTTTTCAAAGCTTAAGGTGAGAGGCAGCAGAGTCCTTTACTTTCAATCTCCTTCATTTGGATTCCATGCACTTTGTCAGTGAACTCTACCAAATGTTTCATTAACCTTCAGTTCTCATTAAAGTATTACCCGGTAGCATCATATGGCTTACATTTCCTTTAGCACATTTTTAATAACTTTGAGCTTTCTAAAGACTTCAAATTCAAACTAGGTTATTGGCTTTGAGATATTTTTTATTTTCAGATTTATTCCACAATAGTTCCTAAACCCTTGCATCCCTAACTCAGTCCAGTAACTCCCAACTTTTATTAACCAAGCCAAAGACCTGCTGGGCTTGGATATGGGCCTGCCTGCCCCTGTGGGAGGCTTTTATTCTCCTTCCTTACTCTTGGTCCACACCCTCTCATCTGTAACTGAAATTAATGGCAAAAGAATCTCAAAAGTAGCTGGATTTCTTACTTTTTTTTTTGCTTTCCAGCACTGCTTATCTGAAAAACATATCTTCAGAATACTTTATCAGGAGAAAAATCACTTCTCATGGAAATAAAAGAGGGTTTTTTTGTTTGTTTTAATGCTGCTGGCTTTAATCGAGGTGAGCAGGACAACATTCTCACAGGTGATAAACATTTAAACTTATTTTCTGATTTCTGTCATTTGTTCGGACCTGTTTGTTTTGCTGCTAAAGCAGACAAATGCTTCATCCCTTATGCGGCCTACCACATGCTAGCAAGTTTTCTGCTTTCTCCAAATGGATCTTGGCTGAGAAGTCCTGTTTGTTTGGACTGACTCTCACAAAGAGCATACAGTTCAAGATGGCCAAAGTCCAATCCAGGTGTGATCAGTTGTGCCGCGTGCAGTGGTCTCCAAAGCCCAGTCCCCATGCCTGTCTCCTGCTGCTGGGGGGCAGCAGGAGTCACTTCGTTCCCTTAGCATTTTGGAAGGTTTTGAATGAGCTGGTGAAGAACTGGAAACAGTGATCCATTCAATTATTACCTAAATTTTAACCTTGACCCAGTCATTAATGTAGAGTCTGTTAAAGCTTTTCCTGTCCTTTCATTCTTAGATCCATCAATGATTCTTTCTCTTCACCTGCCTTCTCCCTTATGTGACATTTTGTGTGTGTGTGTGCTTATCCCATTCTGTTTCAGCTTTGCATAGATGACACAATGTTTAATGAAACTTGCTTCATTCCTTTATCATTTGTTTTGTCTAGTAATTTAAATCTTATTCTCTTTGTTCTTAATGAAATGTATTGACAATTACAATGTTTTATACTTCCTCAAGAAATAAATTGTGAAGAAATGACTTCCTGTTCTTCTATACCCAATTCATTCTGATTTTCACAAAACCAGGACCAGAAGGGGGTGCTCATGGTAGGGCAAGAGGAACAACCTCACTGGAAATAGATTCATCTACTTTCCATCCACGGCTTTGATGACTTCTAGGGGTCTACTTTGCAAAGAGAAAAGTTGGAATGCTGCCTTTGCTGGGAAGAGAACATTGGGCAGTGAACAGAGGGAATGTCTAAGAAAATTCTAGAAGTCAAGCCCTTGACACTGGAACATGTAAAGATTTTTAACGGAGAACAGAAGTTATGTTAGTAGGTAAACATGTGCCCCCAAATAAAACATATCCCAGTCCACCATTAACAAAAGACGAGGCAGCAAAGGAGGCTGAGCTTGCAAGGTGCCTGCCTAGAGAACTCTTCTCCATCCTACCCACCGTGTCCAGGCCCTACTCTCTCTCTGACGTCTGCCTATTACTCTGCCTTCTGTATATACCTTAAAGAGCAATGATGTAATAATGAATTTTGCTTTTTTTGAGTTTTCTTGTTGTCTCTGCAGACCCTTCAGAGGTAGGGACAAGGTCTTATCCATTTCCAGTGTTTCAGTGCCCAGCAGAGGGTCTGGAACAATAATTTGGATCACCCGAATGTGTCCAAAGATGCCAGCAGTGACTTTAAGGGGCAGTCATATCACTGTCTGACCCCTGCCAGAGAAGACTGCTCATGTACAAGAGTGCCGACACCTGGCCCTTTGTTCCTGGCACACAGTCCCAGGGTTCAGAAGAATGACCCCAGAACGTACCAAGCAGCTCTTCCTTTGATTCCATGCAGCCATAAAGGGAAGATGCTAATGCAACAAACGCACTGAGACTGTAACCACCTCCAAGCAGGGACCAGGGCGCCATGCTGCGATTACTGAGCTTGTGTTCCACATGTCCTCGAGACCCAGCGAGAGCCACAGAATGAAAGCAGTGACTTGTGTTAGACAGAATCACAAGGTTTCACTTGGGATCTTTCTTTTAAATCAAACCTCAAAAAGTTTTCATTGTCTAAATTCCATGTGGATCCCTAGCTTATTGCCTTTAGAAGATGAAAGACAGATGACTCAGTTTTAACAGTAGGCATGACTTCTAACCAACAGTTGAAGGTCAGACAGTCTCCAAATGCTAGAATTCACCAAAAAGATACACAAAATGGGATGATTTACAACTTGGAAAAAAAGAGAGCTGATAGATAATTTCTCCAGATAACTCACATCCAAGAAAACACAGTGAGCATCCTCAACGGGAAGAAACCCACCTCACCTTGTCTTTTTCAACAATAGGAACAGCAGTACCTTAGGTTTATCAATCACTCAGTATGCTTTAGGCACTGTAGTATTATCCACATTGCAATCTTCTCAACCTCTCCAGCTACTCTTAATACCCTCACTACACAGAGAGGAAGCTGAGGCTGATGACAGCTGCCTCCAGTGACCTCTCCTTTGGCTAAACTCCAGATCCACACAGAGTAGTGCAGACCACCTAGAATGGGTCTAGGACAGAGCCTGGGTTCCAGCTACTAGCTGGGTGACCTTGAACACATTACTCAGTCTTTCTGGGCCTCGGTTCCCTCATCTGTGAGTGGGAACATCGCTACAGTAGACAGGGTTCTTTGTGACTCTTGACCAGCTCTCACTGCCGTGTACCTCCAGGAAAGTTGGAGGAATACACAGTCTGACCCCAGTGACTTTGGACTTGGCCATACGATTTGCTTTGGTGAATGAAATTCAACCATACATGACATGAGCAAAAGCTTTAAATATGTTCGTATAGCTTCGCTTGGACTTTTGGGCTTTGCCATCCATTATGACAGAGTTTCTCAACCTCAGCACTATTGACACTAGGGGCCAAATAATTCTTAATTGAAGGGGACCATCCTGAACACTGTGGGATGTCTAGTAGCATCCCTGGCCTACACCCATTACATGCTAGTAAATACTCCCTACTCTAACTTGTGTCAAGGCTATGGTTTCTCCAGTGGTCATATACGGATGTGAGAGTTGGACTGTGAAGAAGGCTGAGCACCGAAGAATTGATGCTTTTGCACTGTGGTGTTGGAGAAGACTCTTGAGAGTCTCTTGGACTGCAAGGAGATCCAACCAGTCCATCCTAAAGGAGATCAGTCCTGGGTGTTCATTGTAAGGAATGATACTAAAGCTGAAACTCCAATACTCTGGCCACCTCATGTGAAGAGTTGACTCATTGGAAAAGACTCTGATGTTGGGAGGGACTGGGGGTAGGAGGAGAAGGGGACATAGAGGATGAGATGGCTGGATGGCATCACTGACTTGATGGACATGAGCTGAGTGAACTCCGGGAGTTGGTGATGGACAGGGAGGCCTGGCGTGCTGTGGTTCATGGGGTCGCAAGGAGTTAGACATGACTGAGTGACTGAACTGAACTTGTGACAACCAAACACATCTCCAGGCATTGCCAGATGACCCCTAAAAACCTTGTATTGAGATCCATTCTGCTAGGTTCTTATAGCTGGGTGGCCACTTGCTCAAGGAGAAGGAGGAAGTACATGGGGCTTCCTGGAATCCAAACCAACCTGGAATACAGCCCAGCGCAGATGGACCTCCACTGACCAGTAGACATGAGGACAAGAAAATATAAATACATATTGCTGTAAACCACTGTGATTTTGTTTTGCAGTAAAACCTCCAACTAAACAGTCATGCCATGATCGAATGTGTGGTAGAATTCCATGCAGAGTGCCTGAGTACAGTGAGGGCGCATCTACTATTATTAGTACTACTATTATTAGTCTCTGGTCAGAGCACCAAATGCAGTGAGTTAGCTTGTGAGGCATGTCACTCCCCTGCAGAGCTGTCCCCTGCGGCCTTTTCAGCAGCCTTCACTACAACCATGACCATGTTCCCTAGTATCTATGAATGTGTCCAACTACCCTCCACCTGCCCCACTTCCACCCTCATTGTTGGGGTGAGGCTGATTCCCTCCAGCTCTAAGTAGTAGCCTTGTCTTTCTTTGACACTGTTCCTTTCTTCCTCCCAGTTTATGATGAAATGAAAATCCAGAGACTTGACATATATGAAATAGTTTACACTAGATCCTCATTGAACTTGGTCAGCATGCCAATTACTGTGGTAATTATTCAGTATTTGTATATATGTTTTAGTGCAATGGCTGTGACGGCACACGGGTGCGGCCGAGAGGAGCTACCCTACGTCCAACGTAAGGAGAAGCAGTTGTGCTTTACTGGAGCAGCCTTGAAGAGATACCTCACGTCCAATAAGAGAAACCCAAGTAAGATGGTAGGCACGGGGAGAGGGCATCAGAGGGCAGACAGACTGAAACCACAATCACAGACAACTAGTCAATCTGATCACATGGACCACAGCCTTATCTAACTCAATGAAACTAAGCCATGCCGTGTGGGGCCACCCAAGATGGACAGGTCATGGTGGAGAGGTCTGACAGAATGTGGACCACTGGAGAAGGGAATGGCAAACCACTTGAGTATTCTTGCCGCAAGAACCCCATGAATAGTATGAAAAGGCAAAAAGATAGGACACTGAGAGATGAATTCCCCAGGTCAGTAGGTGCCCAATATGCTACTGGAGATCAGTGGAGAAGTAACTCCAGAAGGAATGAAGGGATGGAGCCAAAGTAAAAACAACACCCAGTTGTGGATGGGATTGGTGATAGAAGCAAAATTCGATGCTGTAAAGAGCAATATTGAATAGGAACCTGGAATATTAGGTTCATGAATCAAGGCAAACTGGAAGTGGTCAAACAGGAGATGGCAAGAATGAATACCAACATTCTAGGAATTAGCAAACTAAGATGGACTGAGATGGGTGAATTTAACTCAGATGCCATTATGACCATAATTTAACTCAGGTCACCATTATGACCATTCCTGTGGGCAGGAATCCCTTAGAACAAATGGAGTAGCCATCATAGTCAACAAAAGAGTCTGAAATGCAGTACTTGGATGCAGTCTCAAAAATGACAGAATGATCTGTTCGTTTCCAAGGCAAACCATTCAGTATCATGGTAATCCAAGTCTATGCCCGGACTAGTAATGCTGAAGAAGCTGCAGTTGAACAGTGCTATGAAGACCTATAAAACCTGCTAGAACTAACACCCCCAAAAGATGTCCTTCTCATTATAGGGGACTGGAATGCAAAAGTAGGAAGTCAAGAAACACCTGGAGTAACAGGCAAATTTGGCCTTGGAGTACAGAATGAAGCAGGGCAAAGGCTAACAGAGTTTTGCCAAGAGAACATACTGGTCATAGCAAACACCCTCTTCCAACAACACAGGAGAAGACTCTACACATGGACATCACCAGATGGTCAATACCAAAATCAGATTGATTATTTCCTTTAGCCAAAGATGGAGAAGCTCTATACAGTCAGCAAAAACAAGACTGGGAGCTGACCGTGGCTCAGATCATGAACTCCTTATTGCCAAATTCAGACTGAAATTGAAGAAAGTGGGGAAAACCACTAGACCATTCAGGTATGACCTAAATCAAATCCCTTATGACTATACAGTGGAAGTGAGAAATAGATTTAAGGGACTAGCTCTGATAGATAGAGTGCTTGATGAACTATGGATGGAGATTCATGACATTGTACAGGAGACAGGGATCAAGATCATCCCCCAAAACAGAAATGCAAAAGCTGTTTGGAAGGAAAATTATGACCAATCTAGACAGCATATTAAAAAGCAGAGACATTACTTTGCCAACAATGGTCCATCTAGTCAGGCTATGGTTTTTCCAGTAGTCATGTATGGATGTTAGAGTTGACTATAAAGAAAGGTGAGCACTGAAGAATTGATGCTTTTTAACTGTGGTATTAGAGAAGACTCTTGAGAGTCCCTTGGACTGGAGGAGATCCAACTAGTCCATCCTAAGGGAGATTAGTCCTGGGTGTTCACTGAAGGGACTGATGTTGAAGCTGAAATCCAATACTTTGGCCACCTGATGCAGAGAGCTGACTCATTTGAAAAGACCCTGATGCTGGGAAAGATTGAGGGCAGGAGGAGAAGGGGATGACAGAGGATGAGATGGTTGGATGGCATCACCAACACAATGGACATGGGTTTGGGTGGACTCTGGGAGTTGGTGATGGACAGGGAAGCCTGGTGTATTGCGGTTCATGGAGTCACAAAGAGTTGGACACAACTGAGTGACTGAACTGAACTGAATCTATCTTTTATTATATGAGTTCCAAGTATTAACTTCTCATAAGGGCAAAGACCATTTTGTGTTTGTTCTTCTATGTTAAGTTGGAACTTAACACAGTTCTGGCATGGAATCCTGGCCTACTGGCTGGCTAAAATGAGTCAATGAGCTGAAAGAACATACACTAGGATAACAAGCACACTAATAATGTAGATATAAATTGATGGTCACCTAAGAATACTGTTTGAAACCACAAGATTTAAATGAGTGACCCAGGATAAACCTCATTAGGTAATATGGAAAGAAACACTCAGAACTCCATGATAAAGAGAAAGTATTGAGAAAAGGATCAAAGTTTTCTTAAAGCTTAGGTTAACTCTTTTTTAAATGCAGAGTTCCTAATACATTCAGTGATTCGTTTGTTTCCCTTAAAAGCAAATCTTTCAGATGGCACAAAGTGCAGGCTATAGGTCCCGTGTGGTGTTCCTAAGCCAGACAATGCCTATCACTACTTAGTCATTCAGAAAGGAAGGACTGATGACAAAGAATTAATTAGCATACACACGGTGGACTTGAAGCTGAGTTCATATACACACAACTCTGGCTCCACAGTTCTGTGCTATTGTTCTGGATTTGTTTCTCTGCCCCCTGCACAAGTTAGTGAAGACATCGAAGTTCAGTGTCATCAGCTAGCCTTCAGATATGTCAGCTCCACCCAAATGCAGTCTCAGCACTATGGACCTCACCCTGCTGAAGAAGCTAAGGGTCTGCCTTGGAGTCAGTAGAAGTGCTGAATCTTGGGCTCCTGCATAAGAATTTAGGATGCATGACGGTCACAGTTGTATGAGGCAGCACACATGGTCAGGCTACCTCTGTGGTGGACACGCGTCTGCATTCTGGATCTGTTATTCCTCACCGAGGCTTTGTCACATTGGCAGGAGTGCCCACTTTGCAGTTGAGGGTAAGTGTCCAAGGACACACAGGGTGGACATGGGTCCAAACTCCCACATCCTTTCTAGGAGAGACCACACTGCCCAGAGCAGAGGCTAAAGACGAGAAGGAAAATGCCCAAGAACCTACAGGCAACATCAAACAAAGTTGAAGACACTAGGAAAGAGTTGTGCACAGACCCAAGCTCAGGTACAGGGTCCAAAGCTCTAAGAGTGAGGCTGTGCCTTATGTAATGCTTAGGATGTAAAATCAACACATGAAGTGAAGACTACCGCAGAACTTCCTTCTGAAATCAGTACATCCACACAGAAGATATAGTGCAGAAGCATCTCTCAGTTTTTGTCCCTATTGTCAAAGCAGATGGCTGACCTTCCGTGGAGCCTCAGAGGAAGTGTGGGCTTATCTCCACAGGGTGGAGATGAACAGAATGTACTACTTCTCAGAAATATTCTCACCCTGAGATCACAGCAGTGGTTTGGGCTGCTCCTCCCCTCACTCAAGGCAGGTGTCTACTGAGCAGAAAGGGGAGGAACCAGTCACACGGCTGACGTGGCTTTCCATGGCTCTCTCTCTCTTCTTCCAAGCAAAACATTTGTCTTTGCATAAATTCAGTGTGCATATGATGTAACGAACTCCTGGTAATCTGGGGGATTGGATTTCTGCCTGTAATGAAGGGTAGAAGGCACCCAATGGGTGTACATTGTTAGAAATGGCCACAGAAAGGTGAAGTGTGCCTGTGCTGTGATCTACCCACTTAGGCACAGCAGTGTGATTGGAGCAAATGGAAACAGCTTCATAACTTGCACAGCTGAACACCCTGACATGCAGTCTCGGGGGATACTCTGCCCAGGATGGGACATACTGACTGCATTTCACAAACCAGCCAAGGCCCCCCAAACCCAACAGTACCTTCCATCCTTGAGGCCAGCTGATCTAACTTTACCACAGCTATCTTAGTTCAGTAAATCACTTGTCTTATTAACCACCAGTTTTGTTTTTAATACTGAATCATTTTGATGTTTCTTCCATGTATTTCTAGTCAGCTGTTTTCCATTAAGCCACATTGCAGAAGAACAAAAATATTCACTTTTTTTTTTTTAATGAATCATTACCCCAGTTGGGAAGATAATTGGTTTAAAAAAGAAGAAGAAGAACATAGAAAACATTATAGATTGTCAGTTTCCCAAAGTGTGGTGGGGGGGTGAACAAAAGTTCATTAGAAATAAATAATACTAGACACAACACGCATAGCTCATTACACTTGGGCATGTTTTTGATTAGAGCAATGCCAGACAACAGCTCTTCAAATGAGATTTGACAGCAGGTAAATTATACTGTGCAAGGGTTTAAGTTGATCTACAGAACAACAATGTCTTGATCATAAATAGGATTTGTGTGCTGGAAAATATATTCCATCATTAATGCAACAGACAAATGAACTGAAAAACATCATATTGCACCATAGTTTTAAGTAGCTTACCTTAGCAATGTAATATGGGTAGTAAGTCATGCATAAAACCCAGTAAAAGCTCATTAAGTCAGGATCAGTTTATTCAAAACAGCACATATTTCAAATAACTGTTCGTCCTTAGCCAATTCCAGATTCTATTGTTTAATAACATCAACTAAAATAATGGAATATCAGGCAATTATAATTCATTATAAGTTGTGTCCCTCTAAAGCCCCCGCTTTGTAAATTGGTAATGCCAAGGACCTCAAACATTTTATGCTGGTGAAAATCCTTGAAAGTCATCTGCTGGCACAGCCCACCCAACACTCTATGCCAATATTTCTTCTAAAAATCTCCCATGGTCTCAGTCTTCAACTTTGGGCTGAAAACTTCTGAAAATGACAGCTCCACTCTTTTTTGAGGAGTCTGACTGCTTTATTGGGCTATGAGTATGGAACAGCCTTTGAAAAAGCAGCTGTTGGTTGAAACATTAGAGGCAGTACGCATGCAAAGAATGGCTGGGTTACACTGGGCAGTGTATAGAAAGGGCTGCATGCATCAGGCAGGTCATCAGTACCTGCAGTTGCAGCATCCCCAGTTTCAAAGACAACTGCACTCAAAGATTTCAAGTGACCAACACATCTGTCAAGATATCAGTAGCTGTGAAATCTGCCAGTCCTTCAGAATTCAAAACTCCCCTTTAAAATAAAGACTTATTTACTGTTCCCAACTATACAAAAGTAAATGGCCCAGGAGAGATATTTACAAGTGTTTCAAACAGAGTGTAAACATGTGAATGTGCTCCTGGGCTTCGCTTGCTATTTGAGACCCTAATGTCAATACTTCCTCCTTAGACCCAGACGGGCTGAGTGTGGGCTGCCCGTGCACTTTGAGAAGCTGTGTCATCTGTGATCCCACAGGGACCCCTGGGAGATGTGCCAGGATAACTTGTACTCCACAACAAGGTCTGGCATGAGGCACTCTTAACCCAAGGTAGCGCAGTGAGTGGCGCCAGGCTGGGGTCTAAGGGCAGATTTTCTGAGGTGAGCTCCTGGCTTTTGTCACACCCATGAGCTACGCCTGCAGATTTGCAGCTTAGGCTTGGAAGCCACAGATAAGCAATTAAGCTTGTTGGGTTTTATTTTGTTTCATGGTACGTTAGGGGGATATCTGGAAGTCTGACCTCCTTAGATGCCGGAATAAGTAACAGCGCTCTGCTTATCCTTGGGCCATTAACTCTTCCTCCAGTCCCCTGTCACTCTGGTGGGAGTATTAATCACAATGTTATTTCCCCCAGTCCTGCCCATGAGAGACGGGCTCATGATCTACCCTGAGCCATTCAGAAGTTCTCTCCCCAAAATGATGCAAAGGGAGCTTAGATGGAAGGTGGTGGCAAGGATTTATTCTACTGGTTCTGCCTTAAAAAAAAGTCTTCAAGAGTTTCTGGCTGGAATTCCCAGAACTGAGCCTATTTCTGTCCTTTCTGAGACCCAGCTGTCAGGTTTTAAATGTGTAGAGTACAGCCAGCCTTCATCCAGTGCTTTTCTTACAGCCTAAGTTGGCCAGTGCTTGTCTGTCCTTCAATCAAACAGTGAGCCCTGAGCAGTTCACGAGAGATCGTTACTCGGAACTGGTCCACATTAGTGTGCGTACACACTTGGCCAGCTCCTCTGCATCAGCCTGCAGCGGGCAGACCAGGGACAGAAGTGGGGTGTGCAGCCAAGGGCAGAAAACACAAAGAGGACCTTGGAATAGGAATCTGTCAGCCAGCCAGTAGAATCAAAATGCAGGGGCATATTATTTTGCAAGAGTTTTTCCTTTATTAGGAAAGGCTTCTATTTTTCCCAGCTGAGGAAGTTAGTTGTGAAGAAATAACACTTTGGGGCAGCACATGGAGCACAGGTCTTAGAATCAGATTGACTGGGTTCCAACCCCATGTCCTGAAGGGGCGGCCTCTCATAACTCACATCCCCCCACTGAAACTCAGTTTCTGACTCTGTAAAGTGGAGATCCTAGGGAAAAAGAAAACTGCTTGTGTGTGCATGTGAGAATATGTGTGCATACATACTGTGCACACACAGACGCAGTTTTACACATGTCTTTCGAAATTCTCTGACAAGAGGGAGCTAGAAGGAGACAGTCTAGGGGAAGGAACAGGACTTAGTAAAAAACAATTGCTCCACACACATACGTGTGCTGGGCTCCGGTGTACATATGGACATAATAACTTTTACTAAAAAAAAAAAAATGCTTTTTTATTTTTTTTTAACAATTCTCCTTGCTACAAAGCAGCCTCATTTCACACATGGGGAACACACATCCTGATAAGAGAGTGGACTGGCTCCAAGTCTCAAAAAGGTCTTGGAGGGATGGGGACAAGCAAGCAAGACCTCAGATGAATTTTCAGCTCTGTGATTCATATGGCAGACGGGAACTTTGAACGCAGTCAAGGATCTAACTGGTACGAGCAGGATATCACAGCCACAACAAGGTTCTGCTGAAGGAAACTGTGATGTCAGAGGAGGTGGGGGGAAAGAGGGGGCCTGGCCACAGCTGTGTCTTCCCTGGCAGAGAATGGCCTTTTTCCAAGCACACCTTGTGTGTGTGTGTGTGTGTGTGTGTGTGCACTGTGGCCTTTCTGGAACTGTCTCGGCTGTGCATTGGGTTGAAAATAGCCATGGAATCAGCCTGCCATAGCTCTAAACTGGGTCCAGTTGGGTCTGTTTCCCTGGTACATCTATAGCCTTGAGGCAAATGTACTGCAGAGAAAAAGCCTCAACTTCACTTTGGTTCCCTCCTTTGGGGGTTTAGTTTCAGCTCCATGAGGGTGGAAGCAACTATGCCTGTCCAGGGACAAAGACACTGTCTAGCCCAGAGCATGTGCACAGGCGCTAATTTTGAAGGGCCGAGGGAAAGAGATGCAAATGACTGAAAGGGGAGCCCAGTGAGCAGAGGAGAGAGAGGTGGGAGTTGGTGGGGTACCTGAAGGAGAACAGCCTTGGGGGAGGAACTGGGAATGGGCCTGGCTAAGGAATGAAGACCTGTCTTATTAAAGCTTCCAATCTGAACCTTCATGTGACTGTCCTCTCTACCTCGCTGTGCATTCAGAGGTCTACAGACATCCATTACACATACCTACTTATGTGCACACATGTATATTCACACATGCGATTTTAAAACCTTCAGTACTTCCATGATTCATTTCCTGTTACTCAAAACAATCGTGGAAACTAATTTACCTTATCAAAAATGCAATTACTCAGTATCTTAGACTGTTATTTATTTGACAGCCTTCTAATTTTCTCACTTTTCCCTAATTTGACAGGGAATATTATAAATATAACTAGTCTTTCAAAATGACTTTCACAAGGTTAGTTCACTTGTTAATTGACCCTCTGTGATGGCAATTTATAAAGTATATTAATTTCATCTGTACTTCCAACACAAAGTAAATGTGGAAAATAGTCTATCTTTCATAAGGGGCCTTGTAAAAGAAGTATGTCGGAATTCTTAATTAATATATGCATATTCTTTCAACCACTGATATTGTGCAGAACTTTTATACCCACTCATCTGAAGCTCTGTCTCCCTTTTATAAATGTTTTGTCATTCCTTTATGATGAAGGAGAGACACCTTCACTGAGAATTATTCTTTCAGGGACATAAATTGCCACCTCAGAAATGAACCAGCCATTTGTCTGGAAGGATTTCTGGAGCCCACAAAAGCAAAGTTTAAAAATAAAAATCCCATGGGAGTCATATGGAGAGAAAAGACCTTTCCAGAAGGCTGAAGCCAATGCACCCATGAGTTATTTCATATTCTTGGTATAGGTTCTCTATGTGATGGAATTAGACATACCACTTGCTCACTTTAAGAAAGGAAGGTGATGCCTTTAGAAGCTGAGTCGGGCCTCAAAGGACATCTGCTGAAGACAGAAAACTCACCTCTTAGATATGACTTTGATATGGATCTTCTCTGAACTTCCTATACTCCTGATTCAAATCTCAGCCTTAATCATGGCAAAATCACTGTGGAGCCTACCAGTAGGCAAGTGCTTGATATAAGCTATAAACAAAATAGACAAACTCGATGCTCATGGGGCTCACATTCATGCAGAAGAAATGGCAAAATTAATAGAAAACAGAAGAGAATTATAATACGAACTGATAAGCACCTAGACCAAGTGAGGGGTGGTTCTGGGGACTGTGTAGTGAGGAGAGAGGAGGAGGGGATTCAGGAATAGACAAAGGAGCTTTTGTTGGCAACCAACACAGCATGACTTGTGCTGGTTCCCTCTTCCCTCCCTTGTTGTGGAGTCCCTGGAAAGTGAAAGTGAAAGTCGCTCAGTGGTGTTTGACTCTTTGCAACCCCATGAACTATGCCATCTATAGATTTCTCCAGGCCAAAATACTGGAGTGAGTAGCTGTTCCCTTCTCCAGGGGATCTTTTTGACCCGGAATTGAATAGGGGTCTCCTGAATTGCAGGTGGATTTTGGAGCCTTCCTCAACTCCTGCCTCCTCCACTCCAGCTTATGGAGTTGATCCTTTAAGTTCCAACAGCTTAGTGAGTGTCTGTTCTAGTTTCAGCGCTGACTAAGATGCACAGCTTCCTCATTGGCTTGTGTTTTTAGAGTCTAAGTCCCCTTCACCCCGCCCCTGGCTCCTACCCAACTCTGAACTTTCCATTTACCAGGGGAATCTCCTATAACCAAGGGCTCCATTTCTTCATCCAGCCAGAGCCCTAGCTGAAATGTTGGCTCAGGAATGCTTTTCTTCACGGATTTCCATCTTATATCATCCAGGTTCAGCATTAACATTTTCTTAAAGCCTTTTAAAGTAACAGTGTCTTTGCCTTTGTGAGCTCAAGTGTCTTTTCCCCGCCATTTCCCTCATACCAAAAAACTCCTACTCCCTTTATGAAGAGATTAAATGCAATTTTCAAATCTGAAGGTCTTTTTATAGGAGATCTCCAGATAAGACCAGAATCCTCTGTTGGGGCTTGAAATCTTACCAAAAAAAAAAAAAAAGCCAAGACTTATTAAAGCCGAATTTATCCTCAACATTTATTTATGTTTTCTCTGATCAAATAGAGAATTTCTACTTTTCATCAGGCATCTTGTTTAATACCCTAAAATGTCATTCCTGGCTTTGAGCTAAGCACAAAATATATGTTTGGGAAGAGAAAGGCTAATCTTTAATTTGACAGTAATGATATTATAAGAATTGGCATTTTCTTTGTTAAAGTAGCAAAATGTATATATTGAATAGTAATAAAACATAAAAAGTATGTAAAGGCAGATTTCTCCCTGATTTTTCCACAATCGACTTAAAAGCATATTTTAGAACACTTAAATGAGAACCATTTGACTTACAATTGAGATAATCCATGCCAATGATTTATACCCAGAACTATTTTCTAAAAAATGCAAATTATGAAAGTGGCACGCTGCCATGTCTTCATCAATCATAAAAGTACAATTTTGAATAAGTGTTGGAATGCATAATCTATACTTCATAGATCTCAGCATGGAAGCCCTGCCACAACCAGCTAAAGTGCAGCATACGTATTAGGAGAAAATAATTACTCCTTGCTCTGATGTTATCACACAATAATAGTGCTAAAATGCTGTTCTGCGTGATAACACTTCTAAGCAAAAGAAAATTTCTTCTTCATTTAATCTCATAGCCGTAGAAAAGATGACGAAGAAGAAGGCAGATAGGTGAGAGAGAGGGAGAGAGAGAAAGAGACACAGAGAGAGAGAGAGAGAGAGAGAGAGAGTGAGTGTTGGGCTATTTTTTCTTTCTCTAAGGATAAAAAAATACCTTTTACAATCCTCCTCCATTTCTATTAATAAGTGGCTGAATTGTGCCCCCACACCTTTCCAGACACTGAAGCAGTGTAGTTTTTAATTTTATTTTTTACCAACACAACAAAACCTTGAAAGAGGAAATCATGGTTAAATAAAGTTTTCATGGCCCAAAGAAATGAATGTTCCAATTAGAAAAATAAATTTAAAATAATTTTAAAAGTAAAGTCAGAGTATTTCAAAACTACATATACATCTGTGGACATGTGCAATTAGCTCTTATGATGGGGTGGAGAAATTCTGAAACATTATTGTTACTTTAAAGTTTGATCAGTGAATAGAAAGTGATAATAGGTGTGAAGTGACCTTTCCTCTCCAAGGGGAAGGGATAAAAAATTAAATAACTGGATATGAAAAAAAATCATGCCAAAGATAAAACAGATATGTGCTTACAATGGAAGTCAATCTGATCTATATAATCATCCAAAGGGGCATGATGGAGGGGCTGGTAAGTGGGGGGGTCGCCATTTTCAATCCCTGAATACATCAGGCTATCGCAGAAATGATTGCAAATCCCGTTATCACAACTGCTCTCTTAAGGTTGGTGGCATGACCCAGCTGTGGTTTGTATCTGGAGTTGAACTTGGGAGAGTTCAACTGCCAACATCAGTTGGATCACTAAAAAAAGCAAGGAATTCCAGAAAAACATCCAACTCTGCTTCACTGACTATATAAAGCCTTTGACTGTGGATCACAACAAACTGGAAAATTCTTAAAGAGATGGGAATACCATACCACCTTACTGGCCTCCTGAGAAACCTGTATGCAGGTCAAGAAGCAAGTTAGAACTGGACATGGAACAATGAACTGGTTTAAAATTGGGAAAGGAGTACCTCAAAGATATATATTGTCACTGTGTTTATTTAACTTACATGCAGAGTACATTATGCAAAATGCTGGGCTGGATGAACCACAAGCTGGAATCAAGACTGCTGGGAGAAATATCAACAATCTCAGATATACCAGTGATACCACTCTAATGGCAGAAAGTAAAGAGGAACTAAGGAGCTTCTTGATGAGGGGAAAAAGAGAGTGAAAAAGCTGGCTTAAAACTCAACATTCAAAAACTAAGATCAAGGCATCCGGTCCCATCACTTCATGGCAAATAGGGAAAAAGTGGAAACAATGACAGATTTCATTTTCTTGGTTTCCAAAATCACTGTGGACAGTGACTGCAGCCACAAAACTAAAAGACACTTGCTCCTTGGAAGAAAATCTGGGACAAACCTAGATAGCATATTAAAAAGCAGAGACATCGCTTTGCTGACATAGGTTCGTATAGTCAAAGCTATGGTTTTTCCAGCAGTCATGCATGGATGTCAGAGGTGGACCATAGCAGTTGTGTATGGATGTTAGAGTTGGACCATAAAAAAGGCTGAGCACTGAAGAATTGATGCTTTCGAATTGTGATGTGGGAGAAGACTCTTGAGAGTCCCTTGGACAGTTAGGGGATCAAAGAAGCAAGGAGAGCAACCCAGTCAATCCAAAGGAAATCCATCCTGAATACTAACTGACAGTTCTGACGCTGAAGCTGAAGCTCCAGTACTCTGGCTACATGATGCAAAGAACCAATTCATTGGAAAGACCCTGATGCTGGGAAAGATTGAGGGCAGGAGAAGGGGGTGACAGGGGATGAGATGGTTGGATGGCATCATGACTCAAAGGACATTGAGTTTGAGCAAACTCTAGGAGATAGTGAAGGATAGAGAAGCCTGGCAGCCCATGAGGTTGCAAAGAGGCAGACATGACTTAGCAACTGAACAACAATCATGCTGAAAAAAAGTTTAATTTTTTCCACTATTCTCATCTTTGCGTTACTATCTAGGGGTTCAAAAAACAAATACAATATTGTGCTTTCTATACTTCTTTTCATGGTCTTATAGATAGGTTAGAAATAGGGCTACTCTTCTTTATTAAACACTTCCCAAGGGCTTCTATATTCTAGAACCATTGTTCTCAAGTAGAGAGAATCCACTCCCCCATCAAGGACACTTGGCAATATCTGGAGATGCTCTTGGCTGCTGCACCTGGGGCTGGTGAATGCCACTGGCATCTGGAGGGTATCAACTTACAAGGAAGAATTAGGATGCCCCTAATGTCAGGAGTGCCGAGGGTGACGATGACAAACCCTGTTCTAGAAGTATTACCATAGTGCTCATATCAAATATGCAGCTTGGATGTTTTTATTATTCCTATGTTTCAGATTAGGACACAGGGCCTAAGACATCAATAATGGCGATAGCTGTAATATATGGAGTTGCTCTTATGTGATTGCATCTCTACCAATCACTTTATTGAATGCCATCACCTTGTCGACACTAAAATTAAGCAGTATTAACCCCATTTTGGAGAAGGTGATGGCACCCCACTCCAGTACTCTTGTCTGGAAAATCCCATGGACAGAGGAGCCTGGTGGGCTGCAGTCCATGGTGTTGCTGAGGGTCGGACACGACTGAGTGACTTCATTTTCACTTTTCACTTTCCTGCATTGGAGAAGGAAGTGGCAACCCACTCCAGTGTTCTTGCCTGGAGAATCCCAGGGATGGGGGAGCCTGGTGGGCTGCCGTCTATGGGGTTGTACAAAGTTGGACATGACTGAAGTGACTTAGCTGTAACTCCATTTTATAGACGAAGGAAAATGGACCATAACTGTCCAGACTCACATATCTAATCACTGCAGAACTAAGATATAAACTCTCTTCTACCAGGTACAAAATCACATACCCTTTCCCCTATATGCAGGGAGTCAAGGTTACGGCTGCTAAGAGGCAGAGCTAGGATTCAAGCTCAGAAGGGACAAGTCCAACTTCTAGACTTTTTCCATGCTATTTTGTTGCTACAAAAGGAAAGACTGATGCATAAATACTCTGGGGTTAGATTGAAAACTTCAAGACATCAGAACTCCTTGGTACATATTTAGATGAAAACATCCTTTGAGAGAAGAGAGGTTAGGCAGAAGTGCCCAGGCAGGAGGTTCTCTGTGGCCACCAGTCCCCATCTACACACAGCAGGATGGCTAGAAACAGATGTGGGTAATCACGTCAAGGGATCGCTCCACTCCTTGCTTCTGTTTGAACCATGCTTACATAGTGGGATCAAAAGGAGTACAGTTCTGTGACTACAAATGAGTCAGCTGTGATTGAACCAGCTACCCTCACATGATGACTAAAACTGGTAGGTCTGGGGGAATGCATAGTTCATTCCAGTTATATACACTGGAAGCTCCAAGAAGAGGCTCCTTTGCAAAATATGCAAAGTGGAGAAGTTCTGTCCTGTATGCTTTAAGACTTGGTGAGCACGCACACACACACACACCAAACACACACTAGGGAGGGAGAAATTGCTTCTGAAGCCTAACTCACCTTATTAGCAGCTTCACCAAGGTGCTTAAATCATGCAAATTTAATTATTAGACTATGAACTCACAGGCTATCTGTTTAATGCCTTGCTGGCAAATATCACATCCACGTTCATGCTTGTACAACACACGCATTATCACTAGTCGATAGGCATTTATAGAAGCTTTTCAGCCAGCCCGCTGGCCAATATCCCATAACTGTTGAGAACCAGTATCTATCATTTCGGTCTGTATTATTGTGTCTGGTCTATGTAGCCAGCTGTTGGAGTCTGACTTTCCCAAATGTGTTATCACATTTATCCAGTCCTCTAGGGAAACTTGGAAGCCCCGGGAAAAACCAAATCACCCCTTTGAGCTTCCTTCTTTCCCCTCAACTCACCCACTGATCCAAGTGCCTGGCATCATTCAGACTCCTTCCAACTTGACTCTCTAGGACTCAGGCCTTGCCCTACCCTCCAACCCATTCCATGGATTTTCCCATGGAATCTTACGTGCTCCCTTGCTTCAAATCTTTCAGTGGTCTGCCAGTTCCTTCAAGATAAAACCTGCCTTTCTTGGTGTGGCTTGTACTATCCTTCATAATCTATCCCCACCTTCCCCGGCAGCCTAGTCTCTCATCACTCATTGGGTCTCTAGGCCGCTTCTCCAGTCCAGTCAAGGACGAGCGCTTGGGATTCCCAGAACAACTGTGATCTTTTGTGTCCACTGCATTCGCACATTCCGAGATGGTTCTCTCTCCGTCTCTAACAACAGCCAGAGACCAGAAAAGGTCCTAATATCTTATAAGACAGGCTGGGTCTAAAGTCCTTAGGGAAAACCTTTCCTGATACTTGTGAAAGCTGACCCTTAATCTTGCCCAAGATGCCCATTTAAGTCCCCTGCGAGAATCCTGGCCTCGTGCCCCTCTTCCTCTGTCTGATGTCATTGTCTCTGATGCGATTGCTGACGCCGCCGTGACACCAGCTAAGTACTGGTGTTAGACTGGGGTTGACAGTTGCCACCAAACAAGGAAAGAACTGAGATGGTGATGGAATTTTTGAGCCACTGTAGTTACTGCACCTCAGAGTTTGTTCTTCTTCTGACCTCCCAGTTTGATGAAATTTTTCCTCACTTAGGTTTATATCAGTTTGAGTTAGAGGTCTGCTACTTGAAGCTAAAAGCATCCTTGTTTCATGCCTTCTCTGACTTTCCTCTTCTTACCTCCACTTGGCCCCCTCCTCTGTCTCACCCCAACTTTGCCTCTCATGGCATTTATTTTGAAATTCTCCTCTGACCTGTCAGATCCCACTTATTAGGCTATGAATCCCCTAACACCAGGGACCATGATCTTATTAGTCTGTCCTCTTCAGGTTCCTGGTAAATGCAGATATTTATAACACTTTGAAAAATTGATTTTGCTGAATAGCCACCAGTTAAAGGATCAAGTTGGGAGAAAATGTACATGAATCTTCCCTTATACTTACTCATTTTCAGGGACATAAGGAGCCCTGACTGTACCGTGTGAAAAATACCTTCTTGACTTAAATTCTGTGTTTTGGGAAGCTGAATTAAAACTTGAGTTTTGAAATGACAACTTAAAATCTGAGATGTGAAATTATAATTTAATCCACGAAAAGGTGACTGATGGTTGTTTTAGCCCTATTTTTAAAAGATCACTTTTTTGAGGCGCAATTGACATTAAATTGTGACACAATTGACAGCTGTATATGTTTAATGTATACAACCTGATGAATTTGGAAATAAGTATACACCCATGGAACCATCACCACCATCTATGCTGTGAACACGCCTGTCACCTCTGAAATAGTAATATACAAAGAGGGTGGCAGCTATGTTTTCTTTAACAAACTATCTTAGTATCTTTCCTTCTTAGAAGGTCCTAGAAACATCACACACTCAGTCAAGTGTACAAATTTTAAGAGTGCGGTGGATAACTTTTTATATATAAACACTACACAAACCATGATCTTTTCATCTACTGCAGAATTTTAAAGTCTGAGACTTTATTTTGGGGGAGATTATTTGACTCATGTTTTACTCTGACAAGAACAAGGTCTGGGAAGGAAAAAGCCACAGTAATTTTGTCCAGCATTATACACCACATGCTGCCTGGTCTGGTGCTGAGCACATAATACTTGCTCGGACGTGTTTGTTGAACCAACAAATGGACTGGGAGCAAGATGCAGCTGGCTCAGCTGGTCACTCGCCAGGGCTCAGTTCATCCAGCTCTAATTTGAGATAACATCTTCCTGTTTCTGGGGCTTGCCTGGTGGCTCAGATGGTAAAGCGTCTGCCTGCAGTATGGAAGGCCAGGGTTCGATCCTTGGGTTGGGAAGATCCCCTGGAGAAGGAAATGGCAACCCATTCCAGTATTCTTGCCTGGAAATTCCATGGACTGAGGAGCCTGGTAGGCTACAGTTCATGGGGTCGCAAAGAGTCAGACACGACTGAGCAGCTTCACTTCACTTCACTTCCTGTTCCTACTTTCCAAGTTTGAGAAAACCAAATGAAAATATTGACACGGAAGTGTATGTAGCAAGCTACAAAAACCCATACAAATAACATGAAGCACACAGTTAGGAAATGTAAATACGTCAACCTATTTCTCCATATCCCTAAACTTAAAAGTGAGTCTAAACATGAAGCTTCATGAATTTCCAGAATGTCAGATTGCAGAGTGCTTTATAAGTTTATTTCTTTAAACAGTTTTGCTTTCATCACTAACTGTAAGTTCTATAAGAACAACACTGATGTCAAAGATGGTCTTTAATGATCTCTGCTTCTTGGTATTTACACCATTGGGTAATCTCCTCCCCATAACTGCTTCCAATGAACAGAATAAGGCAAAGTGATGGTATGTCACTCCTGAGAATAGGTTACAAAGACTGGGACTGCCATCTCATTGGCACTCTCTCTGTTTACTTCTTGGCTTGGACACTATGATGAAGCTAGATGCCACACAGGAGAGGCTCACTCTGACAGCCCACAGGGAATTTGGTTCTTCTAAAAACCACATGAGCTTGGAAGTGGACCCTTCTTCCCTTGAGCCTGGAAGTGGTTGACACTTTGGTTGCAGCCTATGAGAGACCCCCAAAAAGAGTTAAGCCATGCCCAGGCACCTGATCTAAAGAATTTGTAAGTTAACTATTGTGTTGTTGTTTTAAGTTAAGAAGTGTTGGGATAATTTGTTATTCAGCATTAGCTAGCTAATAAAACTTCCATGGATTTCTAGGACTTCAGATTATAGTAATAGGGACTAGCATATTCTGAATTAGCCTTTTTGGTTAGTGACTCTGGTTTTATCATTCATTTAAAACCTTAATGAGAGCAGGATCATAGATATTTTAATTACTAAATAAAGTGAGGGTCTTGCAAAGTGCTGACACATAATGAATACTTGATAAATTTTGTGCAATGAATGATAATAATTAAGTGAAGCAAGATAATCTCTGGTGAGGCTGAATGACATGCCAGGGAAAAGCAAGTGAATGATGGGGACCTAGGGAGAAGATGGAGGAATCCTCCTGTGAAAAATGAAAACAGCAAGAGCGTAGGCACAGTAACCAGGTAAGTCTATGTCTTCTGGGCTATGGCGTGAGCGGGGACGTTTACAACAGGGCAGCTCCATCCTTATGTACTTTCCCTTACAATGTTCTGCAGTTTCACCTTTTTTCCTCATAGCCTAAAATGGACAGTTAAAGAACTCAAACATCAAAAATAAGGGAATAATAAAATAAAGAAGAACATCCACAGTGTGGTATACTCTGCAATCATTAAAAAGTGACAATAATACATGACTTAGAAAGATATCACCTCCATTCAAACAGGATAAAACAGGCTGCAAAACAGCGATTCCATTTTGGTAAAAGTTTATGTGTATTCACACACTAAAAAGTCTGAAAGGAGATATATGGCTAGTTATTATCTTTTTCTGGTGGGACTATGGGTAATTTTTACTCTTTTTATGCTTTTTAGAATTTTCTAATTTTTTTAAACAACAAACATGTATTACTTTTATACTCAGAAACAGTAAAGGTCATATAAATTTATTGTTGAATACATAAAACAAAGAAGATGCTCTAAAGATAACACTTTCCTGTTAATATCACTATTGGAAAAGACATCACAGTGTGTAGAGTAAAAATCCCCTCCACTCTTCTTACTTAAGGATCCTGGGGCTGGGACCCTCACACAACGGTTAGCAAGGCTGGGGTGCTACAGGGTTCGTGCTGCGGCCATCTGGGCCCCTGAAACCTAGGTCCTTCTGGCACAAAGGTTAACCAAGAGAGATTGGTGTCCCTGATGTTTTAAAAGATTTTCAGAGGCAATTCAGCCAGCTCATATTAACTGCTTCTGCAACAAATCCTTAATGCCTGGGGTTTCAAGTCCTCAGAGGGCTGGGCTTTAACTCTAGAATAGTGATTCTCACATTTTTCAGTGCAACAGGAAAATTGAGGAGCTTGTTCAAAGTTCTCTTTCTCTTTGTGAGGGGTTAACTTTGTAGGTTTGGGGTAGGACCTAGGAATCCATGCTTTGACATATGCATTCCAGAAATTTTGGTCCTTGATATCTAAGGGCTACATAGGGAAGAATACTACTTTCATTTTTGTTGGCTTGGTTACATTCTACAATAAATAATATTTTTATCTATACCGGTGTCTTCCACCTTTCCCCCTTAATTTCATCTGCTGCACAGACTGGAATACAGAAATATACTTCCTCAAGAAAAGTCTAGAGCTCCCTTTGAAACAGTCTCAAGCATATAAGCTGAGCTCTAATGTCCTTCTAGAAGTCTCTCTACTCCTCTCCTTTGGTCATGTGTCCACATGTCCACCATGAATACATATTAAGCATCTATGTGCTATGCATGGTGCAGAAGGCAAAACTTACAAGGATTCACACCAAAGCCCTATTTGACACTGAAATCTCCTTGACTAGTTGAAGAATGTCAGTTCTATTTGACTGAAAGCAACTCTGGCATATATCAAAGCTCTCTCCAACATGCTGCCAAAGGCACTGAGTTCAAAAACCTGTGAAAACAGGGACTAGCATCTAGTAGGCATTCAAACAGTGTTCAAGGAGAAGCCACATCCTGGCACTAGAGCTATTTGAGAACATGCGCTTGCATTCGGCCCCTCCCCTTAGATCGCCCTGTTCTTAACCACGCATTTCTTGTCAGTATCATTGCCATGAAAACACATCCACAGCCTCCCAGGCATCCTCTCTCCCTCAGTCTGTCTGCCACAGAGCCATTTCAAAACACATATCTCATTTCATCATTGCTTTATTTAGGAAGCTTCCAGTGGCTCCCCACTTTTTTCAGCAACTCTTCTTAATGTACGGAATGTTCCAAACCATCACAAAACTGGGATCCATCGTGATGGAAACACAAAGGACCCTTTCTGCCCAGGGAAAGGTATACTTACATGCTACTGGGTCTAAATGTAATCGTTATTGGACTTACCTGGAATATGTTGCAGAATATTCAAGCTATAGGAAGATTGGATGAAAAACTATTACCTCTGCTTGAAAACTCTTACAAAGCTATTACTTCTGCTTGGAAACGTGCCCTACTAGATGACAAGGATGTATCACGGGTGTGTACAGTGCTCATTGACAACTGTGAACTTGTAGCCTGGAGGGTAAATGCCTGACACCTCTGTTGCCACACCCTCTACGTCCCTTTTGACAGACATCACTAGCAGATCACAGACTCCTTCCACGTTCCCACTCTCACATCTTTTACCCTTCCCTTTTCTAAACACATTTGGCCTTAAACCATTCTCACTGCTTATGCTCAGGCTTATTCCTCCCCACCCTGAACTCCTACGACTGGTCCCGTTTCTTGACACTTATATTCCAGGAACTGACCGCAGAATAAATCTGACTGTGGCACTGCCCATCTGATCAAAGGTAGGCAACTGAATCTCGGTACAAATGGATTTTTTTAAACTGTAAGATGGGAATGTAATGTAAATCACAGGGAAATTGTGAAGATTAAAAGAGAAAAGGCAAATGACATGCTTGGCATGATGAGTCAGCCTGCAATTGAAGGAAATAAGCAAAAAGATCAGGAGACGCATATCTTGAAACTAAGGACACATGTTAAGATTGAAAGCACCACCAGTGAGGAAAAAAGGCTCAGAAAGTAGAGAGCTGCTGGTCAGAGAAATTCACCCTATGAATCCATTTGTACATAGAAAGTTATAGAAATGTCTGCAATAGGAAGATTTCATTCAATGACCAGAGTTTAGATTTTACAAGATTAATGGACTCCTCCAGACATAACTTTAATTCTCTGAATTAGAATTATGGGGGCTTCCCTCGTGGCTCAGACAGTAAAGGATCTGTCTATACACAGAAGCCAGCTAAACTTTGGTTTTTTACTATAAATGACTACTTTGCATTCTGGCTTACATCTCTCATGAGTTTAATTAGTAAAAGCCCATCTCTAAAACACAAGTCATCTTTGATGTAGACACCGAGTCAGGCGTCTCGGTCTATAAGGAAGAGGACTGCTCATACAGTAAGGGCGTGTGGCCTTGTCTCAGGAAATAACTGCCTTTCCCCAGGTGATAACTGGGGATTTGAGCTTCTCCTTCAGATGGCAAGGCTGCCACATCTCCCTTTCTTTGCACATGCTGCTGCTGCTGCTGCTGCTAAGTCGCTTCAGTCGTGTCCGACTCTGTGTGACCCCATAGATGGCAGCCCACCAGGCTCCGCCGCCCCTCGGATTCTCCAGGCAAGAACACTGGAGTGGGTTGCCATTTCCTTCTCCAGTGCATGAAAGTGAAAAGTGGAAGTAAAGTCGCTCAGTCGTGTCCGACTCTTAGCGACCCCATGGACTGCAGCCCACCAGGCTCCTCCGTCCCTGTGATTCTCCAGGCAAGAGTACTGGAGTGGGCTGCCATCGCCTTCTCCACTTGCACACGCAGTGGCTCCCAAGTTGGAATGTGAGCCCCCGAAGGCACGGATCGTATTACAGTCTCTGTGTCTTCAGCCCCTAACACATCTATCATTTAACAAATGTTTGCCGTTAAAGATGACTTAATGAAGTTATGAATATTACATGGCAAGGTAGTTCCCTGAGCTCTTATCTGAGGATATGGTCCTTATCAGAAGTGTGCCATACAAAAGCCTGTCATAAAAGTTCAATGCCTTTTCCATTGCTGGTGAGCTATTCCTTAAAGAGTGTTTTAAAATAGAATATAATATTGCACAGTAATTACTGTTGTGATGCCATCTGAAGCAATGTTCATTGTCATTGTGTGTTGTGTTGTGTTGTGTTACCAACTACCTGCTTGGTAATTTCGGTCCAAGGGACGTGTTTAATTATAGATTCAATCATTTATTAAATACCAGAAACCACGCATCAAGGATTGGGACCTAATTACCCAACATGAATTGTAAAAGTGTTTTCCAAAAGCAAACTCATTTGTTTTGTTAAAAAAAATTACTCGATTCTTATTATTGCGTTATTCCATGTAAGTATAATAAAGAAAAAAGAATCAGTATACAATCAAGTTAAACTAATATAACTGTTCAAGCTTTTATAATACTGATCTTCTGAATATGCCCTGAGGGAATTTACAGAAATGCAGTACTAATTGATAGCTGTTTTTTTTTTTTTCCTAATGAGCGTCCAAATGATTTCAATTCAAATATTCATAATCATGTTTTATCATCCAAAAGAAATTGTCAGCTTGGTGAGGGTATTTGATAGGCTTTACTCAGGAGAGCTCTTGATTTTTGTATCGGGCAGATTTGTTCAAAACAGAAACAGAGTTGGCAAGATACAGATGGAGTTGAACTTGATGTCATTGTGGCTGAGAGCTGCTCACTTTAATGACACATGCCAAGCAATTGTGGGGAGTGGGGGGGAGGGGAGAGACTGTGGGTTCTTAGACAGCAGGAATAACAGAAAGACATCAGCTCTAAAGCTCCATGTGAGAAGGACCCCATGATAGAGGATAGATAATTTTAGAGTGGGATAAAATCAGAACAAAATCAGAACAAAACCAGTGACATAATGTTAATGAAGCTACTTCTAAGAGCATCATTGGGTGGAGGAGAGAATACCACTGTTGTGATTACAACTGTAGTATTTTAATTGGGATTTACTGATGTCTGCATTCACGCTTCAGTTAACAGCTACCGAGTTGTTAAAGCTTAAACAGAAACTCACTGCATTGATCTTCTATCTAGTTACCACCTGTCACTTCTTAAATTTGTACTTTCTGAACTAAATGTAAACAAAGGCAGTGACATAAGCCAGCAGTGAAAAATACCTGGAGGACATTTTAAGTTAACTCTGTTATATAGATGAATTCAATCACTTATATCCACTGAGAGCAAGTATGATTAAAAGGGATGTAATAAATTTGTATATTAAAAAATAACTGTGGGGAACTTTGATCTGGTCAAGGTGACATTAGCTACATGGAAAACAATCACAGAAAACACTTTTTGAATATACATGGGTACCACATGAATTGAGGGGCAATGTGGGGCATTTTCTGAGTAATTCAGGCAAAAGTTGCATTTTGCATAAATTTAGGTCAAAATAAGTTGGAGCTTAATTTTTTTACCCTTGTTTTCCATGCTATAACCTCCATGGGTTTTGAGTTATGAGTAGTCAGGGCTAGTTCTATTTTTAGTTATATCAAATAGTGTGAGGCCACCAGAAAAACTTTCTTTGCCCCTATGGAAATAAACCTACCAGGCTCAGACGGTAAAGAATTCGTCTGCAATGCAGGAGACCTAGGTTCAATCCCGGGGTAGGGAAGATCCCCGGGAGGAGGGCATGGCAACCCACTCCAGTATTCTTGCCTGGAGAATCCCCATGGACAGAGAAGCCTGGTGAGCTATAGTCCATGGGGTTGCACAGAGTTGGACACGACTGAAGTGCTGAGCACAGCAAAAGATCTACTGAAAGTCTACCTTGAATTGTCTTTCCATTGGGTTAACAAAGCAGTCTTTGAAAATGTAAACGAATATCTGGGTCCAGTACTTCAGTGGGACTCCAGCATCTGCATTCTGAACGAGCATACCACATGTGCACTCACAGCTGATAAATTAGCAGACACCAAAACAGTGAGATTAATATTGATATGGTTTCTAGCAGTGGAGGCCAATAGGGTCCAAGGTTGGGTTATGTACTGTTCATTGTCTGACAACCAAATGAATGCACATTCATATGCAGACAGAGAGACTTACTGGCCCTGGCCTCTGGCAGAAATTTGTCTTGTTATTTCTTGCTGATGGAGGAGCAGGCACCAGATCATGACAGGTTTCACTCTTATTTCACTCAAGACTCCCTGGAATGTAGGAGTTACATACTTTTCTCTTTCAAAAGGGTAAGGCATGGTGGTGTTCCACCCTGTGAAGGAGCTATATCTAGCAGGCAGCATTACTGTGAGCCCAGGTAGGCTGATTTTTCTCTTGCAATACAATTGACATCTCCATTATGCAAATCTGTGTGGATGTTCAATCGGATGCAAATGCCATTGTGTTCTCAGCCCAATATCCTTTAATGTTTAGACCGCTGGTTTCATCAACAGCATTAATTTCCATTCAGACCTTGCATTTCGAGTGATTGCACGGCAGCTGTTCTTTTTGCAGAGAAATGGAGATGCATCCACTTGAGTTTTATGAAAGGAAAAATAATTCATTTGGGGGTATGCCATATTTGTCGAAGACTCTTTGGGAAAAGGTTAAGTAATCAGTTTCCATACACACACAGTCCTGGATGCACAAGTTCTTGGTAACACTCTGCTTGGGAAATGTCACCTTCAAGAAGCCTGTGTGCACAGCTGGCTGTGTGGACCCCTTCAGCTGGGGATGGGGCAGCTTCCACGCAGCTAAGGGAGCTGCCTTCTGCTCATCCCAGAGCATTTGCACTTGCTTTTACTTCCTCCCTGCCTTTTTTCCCCTTGTTAATAAACATTTCTAAAGAAATTGACTTATTTAGACTCAATTCTCTTCCCTCCTCCTCCACCTACTGTGGACCTTGGGCAAATTATTTAACTTGTCTGCTCATCCATTAATAAGAGATTTCATATCTTACAGTTGTTAGGAAATAATAAAAGGAGCTGGTGCAATGCTCAATTCCTAGCACAGTGTCAGGGGCAGCCCTCAGTGATGGGGACAAACTGGCCATTAGCGGTCAGGGCTGGATGAGGCTGAGGGGAGTGCAGAAGCTGGTTTTCATGACAATGGAAAGGAGGTACCAAAAAACTCAGCCATCAAGACAAAAAATATTTTAGTGTCATATTTTGCAAGTTCATAATGAATGCAGAAAACCCATGATGAACAAACCTTCAAAATTTTAAGACAGGATCTGCCATGGTAAGGTGAACCATATCAGAGCCTGAGGCTAAAAGGAAAAACCAGCTCTACTGATGCTGTCATTATGTAAAATTCTGATCTTTTGTTCATTACAGATTTTCTGCATTCATTTGATCTGCTTTTACTTAAATTTTTGATACTTTATTCATCATAAATTTTGCATTAATTTTGAGGCTTTAAAATGTTGCATTAAAATGTTATTTCTCTTGATGATGAGAACTTTGGCTTCAAGATGAGTATCTCAGTGGTCTCATTCATCTCACCTTAATCTGGGTTCCTCTGGTAGTCATCATGTCCCTTGAGAAATCTCTGATTTCACCCCACCAGTTTTGGGTCCTTCTCTGTGCTGGGCTTCCCGAGTGCTCCACTGGTTTGGGCTGAATGAGCATGACCTCTAAGGTAATCTGTGGGTTTGCAGGCACTAACGGCTTTTTACACATGTACCTTAGCCTCCCAGAATAACTACTCTGTCTCATGTAGGTGATCTTAGATTGGAAGAAAAACACCTCCAAGATGAAGGAAAGAAGGGGTGTCCTCAGGGGTAAGTAACCATCTGTAGTTTTAGAGATTGTAACATGCACAAGAGGGTGGACATGCCAAGGGAACTGAAAATCCAGACTACTGGTGTGAGTCTGCCCACAGGAAAGGACATATGTTAAATCTGACAATATAAACCTGCGAGGCTGCCTGCATCCGAAGGTGGCACTGTTTTATATATATATATATCTGCACAGAGACAACATGTGGAATGGCAGATGCCCTGAAGACAGGACTCTTTGGGTTCACCACAAATATGGAAAAGGTATTTGTCAAAGAAATAACAGCTGTAGTACAGTAAGTAACTGACAGCTGTCAGGAAGGTCCCCTGGGGCTGACAGGGGAAGAATGGAGGCTCACCCAGGTTCTGGACTGAGGGGAAACTGCTAGAAGTGTCTCGGTGAGTGGTCACCTGGCATCCAGGTCATGCCACCAGCACTGGGAATGGGGGAGAGGTAGGGAAGAAGGTACTCAGACAGACTTGCCAGGCTAATGGACTCAGACTCAAGTCAGGGTGAAGGCTGGGTTGGAGAGGTCTTCTGCAACAACTCTTGGCTCCCTTGAAGCCCAGAGCAGAAAGGAGGGGAAGGGAGCCCCCCCACCCCAGCCTTCCCACTCTTCTTGGTTGGCCTCTTTGATCACCTTCTCTTCCCAGAGTTTTCTGAAGCCTGGCAGCAAGGAATGGTATTAATATTTTTAATAGTTCATTGGATATTTTAATGCAAATCTGGCCATTAAATTTGGCAACAAACCCAGGACATATTCTAAAATCCAGTTCCGTTATTTTCTGAGGCACTAAGGTAGAACCCTATCCCCAAATGAATCACAGAAGTCAGGTCAGTCATGCCCCTGAAGGGCCACTTGAGTCTCTCAAACAACCACATAATTACTTTCTCAAGACTGCACTTCTAATGGAGAGAGGTAATTAAAGCACCGATGAGAAAGTGACCAGGATCAGTAGGAGCACAGAAAAAACCAGGTAATGACATTTTTCCCACGAGACCTTGTTTTCATTTCGTGTAGGACATTAATATAGAATTTTTTTCTCTTTCTGAGAGAGAGAAGCTGTAGATAGATCACATGAATATCCTGGTCCCCCAGACAAAATGTACTTCCTCTAAAGGTTAAGGAGCCATTCCAAAGTCATATAAAAACCAAAGGAGGGGGAGATCACTTGTGAGAATAACTGGAAGTAAAAAGAAGGCCTCTGAGCTGGAAGCTAACATTTGTGCAGAATGGATGTGTGGGGAACCTGGTAAGATCTTTTATAATTAAAATGCTATTATGAAACAGCTGCAACCAGCTCAACAGAACTTATCTGGTTTCCTCACTTTATCACCAAAATCATTTCCCTACGAAACTCTGGTCTTTGCTTTTTTCAGCTTAGTCTGAAAAAGATTTTAAAAAGGCATGTAAATTTTATATTATGTAACCATATATTATACTATATTACTTTATGTTAGCTTAATCATATACTAATTATTTTTATCTATTATCTATTAAGTATACTATCTGTTAATCACACTCATTACATTGTTATACTGTTATATGTTGCATACTTGAAAAATTTTGTGATTTTCCAGGACTAAATTTACCAGAGATGTTCCTAGCCTAGAACATGGCTGGATCAGGAAATGTTAGTTCCCACCTCTTTACACTGGAAAATTCTCTTCCAGTCCTCTTCAGAGTGGCCTGTGTTCCTTAACCTTAATCTTAGTGTAATTCCTACAGACCATCATTGTTCTGAGTGTTCATGACGTGTCTGGTAGTATGATAAATATACCCATGTGGATGGTCATATGTTGCTCTGACCAGTGAGGCAGGCAATGGCATTCTATTCCTTTGCCCAGATATGGAGACTGAGCTCTAAGAGGCGACTTGTCCAAAGTCAAACAGCTAGTGACTCCAGCACCGTCCAGAACCACCCCCACCTTCTGACTGCCTAAATCTCCTCCCTGCTAGGTGACCTCTTTGTTCAAGATTGAAATCCCAAATGAGAAGCCAACAGTGAGGGTTTTACAGAGATCACAGAACTGTAATGAATCTGATTCAACCACACAATGAACAACTCCACGACCGATGGTAAAGCCTCACTCTGCCCGTGTCGGCTGAGTTGGCTGATAAGGCTGTCTCTATGAAGACGAGCAACTGATAACCTAGGGATGACAGTGACCTGGTTTCAGATCCCACCCCAGGAGCATGAGCACGGTGACTGGTCCGCAGTTCAGTTCAGTCGCGCAGTCGTGTCCGACTCTTTGCGACCCCATGAATCGCAGCACGCCAGGCCTCCCTGTACATCACCAGCTCCCGGAGTTCACTCAGACTCACATCCATCAAGTCAGTGATGCCATCCAGCCATCTCATCCTCGGTCGTCCCCTTCTCCTCCTGCCCCCAATCCCTCCCAGCATCAGGGTCTTTTCCAATGAGTCAGCTCTATGCATGAGGTGGCCAAAGTACTGGAGCTTCAGTTTTACCATCATTCGTTCCAAAGAAATCCCAGGGTTGATCTCCTTCAGAAAGGACTGGGTGGATCTCCTTGCAGTCCAAGGGACTCTCAAGAGTCTTCTCCAACACCACAGTTCAAAAGCATCAATTCTTCAGCACTCAGCCTTCTTCACAGTCCAACTCTCACATCCATACATGACCACAGGAAAAACCATAGCCTTGACTAGACGGACCTTAGTCGGCAAAGTAATGTCTCTGCTTTTTAATATGCTGTCTAGGTTGGTCATAATTTTTCTTCCAAGGAGTAAGGATCTTTTAATTTCATGGCTGTAATCACCATCTGCAGTGATTTTGGAGCCCCCCAAAATAAAGTCTGACACTGTTTCCACTGTTTCCCCATCTATTTCCCATGAAATGATGGGACTGGATGCCATGATCTTCATTTTCTGAATGTTGAGCTTTAAGCCAACTTTTTCATTCTCTTCTTTCACTTTCATCAAGGGGCTTTTTAGTTCCTCTTCACTTTCTGCCATAAGGGTAGTGTCATCTGCATATCTGAGTTATTGATATTTCTCCCAGCAATCTTGATTCCAGCTTGTGCTTCTTCCAGCCCAGCGCTTCTCAAGATGTACTCTGCATATAAGTTAAATAAGTAGGGTGACAATATACAGCCTTGATGTACTCCTTTTCCTATTTGGAACCAGTTTGTTGTTCCACGTCCAGTTCTAACTGTTGCTTCCTGACCTGCATATAGATATCTCAAGAGGCAGGTCAGGTGGTCTGATATTCCCATCTCTTTCAGAATTTTCCAGTTTATTGTGATCCATACAGTCAAAGGGTTTGGCATAGTCAATCAAGCAGAAATAGATGTTTTTCTGGAATTCTCTTGCTTTTTAGATGATCCAGCGGATGTTGGCAATTTGATCTCTGGTTCCTCTGCCATTTCTAAAACCAGCTTGAACATAAGGGAGTTCATGGTTCACGTATTGCTGAAGCCTGGCTTGGAGAATTTTGAGCATTACTTTACTAGCATGTGAGATGAGTGCAATTGTGCGGTAATATTGATATTTCTCCCAGCAATCTTGATTCCAGCTTGTGCTTCTTCCAGCCCAGCGCTTCTCAAGATGTACTCTGCATATAAGTTAAATAAGTAGGGTGACAATATACAGCCTTGATGTACTCCTTTTCCTATTTGGAACCAGTTTGTTGTTCCACGTCCAGTTCTAACTGTTGCTTCCTGACCTGCATATAGATATCTCAAGAGGCAGGTCAGGTGGTCTGATATTCCCATCTCTTTCAGAATTTTCCAGTTTATTGTGATCCATACAGTCAAAGGGTTTGGCATAGTCAATCAAGCAGAAATAGATGTTTTTCTGGAATTCTCTTGCTTTTTCCGTGATCCAGACAATGTTGGCAGTTTGATCTCTGGTTCCTCTGCCTTTTCTAAAACCAGCTTGAACATCTGGAAGTTCATGGTTCACGTATCACTGAAGCCTGGCTTGGAGAATTTTGAGCATTACTTTACTAGCATGTGAGATGAGTGCAATTGTGCAGTAGTTTGAGCATTCTTTGGCATTGCCTTTCTTTGAGATTAGAATGAAAACTGACCTTTTCCAGTCCTGTGTCCACTGCTGAGTTTTCCAAGTTTGCTGGCATATTGAGTGTAGCACTTTCACAGCAACATCTTTCAGGATTTGAATTAGCTCAACTGGAATTCCATCACCTCCACTAGCTTTGTTTGTAGTGATGCTTTCTAAGCCTCACTTGACTTCACATTCCAGAATGTCTGGCTCTAGATAAGTGATCACACCATCATGATTATCTGAGTCATGAAGATCTTTTTTGTACAGTTCTTCTGTGTATTCTTGACATTTCAGACTCTTTTGTTGACCATGATGGCCACTCCATTTCTTCTGAGGGATTCCTGCCCGCAGTAGTAGATATAATGTAGTAGTAAATATAGACTGGTCCTAAGCTTGGGTAAAGACATGTGTCTGTCCTTACTCACTGACATTCAGTTATCCAATAGTTTGTGAGCTCTTACTGTTTGTCATGTGCTGAAACAGACATCAGTTCAGTTCAGTTGCTCAGTAGTGTCTGACTCTTTGCGACCCCATGAATCGCAGCATGCCAGGCCTCCCTATCCATCACCAACTCACGGAGTTCACACAGACTCATGTCCATCGAGTCACTGATGCCATCCAGCCATCTCATCCTCTGTCATCCCCTTCTCCTCCTGCCCCCAATCCCTCCCAGCATCAGAGTCTTTTCCAATGAGTCAATTCTTCACATGAGGTGGCCAAAGTACTGGAGTTTCAGCAACTCATTATTAGAGAAATGCAAATCAAAACCACAATGAGGTACCATCTCATGCTGGTCAGAATGGCTGCTATCCAAAAGTCTATAAGCAATAAATGCTGGAGAGGGTGTGGAGAAAAGGGAACCCTCTTACACTATTGGTGGGAATGCAAACTAGTACAGCCACTATGGAGAACAGTGTGGAGATTCCTTAAAAAACTGGAAATAGAACTGCCATATGACCCAGCAATGCTACTGCTTGGCATACACACCGAGGAAACCAGAATTTAAAGAGACACCTGTACCCCAATGTTCATTGCAGCACTGTTTATAATAGCCAGGACATGGAAGCAACCTAGATGTCCATCAGCAGAAGAATGGATAAGAAAGCTGCAGTACATATACACAATGGAATATTACTCAGCCATTAAAAAGAATGCAATTGAATCAGTTCTAATGAGGTGGTTGAAACTGGAGCCTGTTATACAGAGTAAAGTAAGTCAGAAAGAAAAACACCAATACAGTATACTAACGCATATATATGGAATTTAGAAAGATGGTACCGATAACCCTATATGTGAGACAGCAAAAGAACCCAGATATATAGAACAGTATCTTGGACTCTGTGGGAGAAGGTGAGGACGGAATGATCTGAGAGAATAGCGTTGAAACATGTATATTATCATATGTGAAACAGATCGCCAGTCCAGGTTTGATGGATGAGACAGGGTGCTCAGGGCTGGTGCACTGGGATGACTCAGAGGGATGGGATGGGGAGGGAGGTGGGAGTGGGGTTCAGGATGGGGAACACATGTACACCCATGGCTGATTCATGTCAATGTATGGCAAAAATCACTACAATATCGTAAAGTAATTAACCTCCTTTAAAGTAATTAAAATAAAACATAAAAATAAAAGTCTGCAAAAATATATATACACATATATGTATATAAATGCACTGGGCTGCACAAGCAGAGGCTTAGGTCCCACTTGTCTAGGATGCAGTCTAGGCATTGGTGTTGTCCATCAGCTCAGCCAGTGATCCAAATGTTCAATTGGTGGGAAGGACCCCTGATGAAGCCTGAATGAGTGAGGGCCTTAGGGAAGGGGACTAACATTTATGGAACAGCCTTACTATGTGGTGGTAACTTTGCTGCTTCTGAAAACACAATAGCTCACTCAATCTTCTCAACAGTCCTATTATGAATAAAGGGTGAAGAACTTGAATTCACTGGGAGCTTACCATAGCTGCAACTGTGCTAGGAACATTAATTATCTCATTTATCTGAATGCCAAGTTTATGAGGTTTCATGTTGGTCTGTCAATAGTGAGGCCACAGACAGGATGAAAACGAGCTTTGATGAAAATCTATCCATCAGCCTTGACTGAAAGACAAATAAGGTAGTGAGAAGCTCCTGTAATTCTCTAGATTGGCTGGAAGGCAAGACTTACTCTCTCAGGGCACTAGGGTAAAATATTTCTCTGCAAAATTTTCTTCCATGTTACTTGTTACTTTCTTATTGATTTACAGGAGCTCTTTTTATATTTTTATATTAAGCTATCTGTTATATAACATTGCAAAATTTCCTGTCATCTTCTCATCTGTCTTATAACCTATGGTCTCCCAAATACACAGAGTTTTAGTTGCTTTTATATTTTCTTTTATAGTTTCTAGGGTTGGAGCCTTGCTTAGAGAAGCCTTCTTTAATCCAAAGTTATATTTTTAGCATCTCCTATATTATCTTTTGGTATATTCTACAGTTTGCATTTCATCTTTAGACCTTATATCCATCTAAAATTGCATGCTGCTATATATCCTAAAGTAGGAAGCTGTTATTTTTCCTAGATATTCAGACAATTGTCTCAATCCATGTATTTGAATAGTCAGCTCCTTCCAGGGTAATTTAGATCCATTATTAAGAACAGGTAAATTGCCCCCGACCTTTAAGGTGAGATTTAATACCAGTTTTCAGCAATGATCTCCAGAATGTGGGAGCTATGTGTGGTTTTTGAATCATGTTTATGTTCTGCCTAACCCCTGGCATTTTCAGTTCAGCTATTGTGCTGTGGTTTTCCCCTAATAGAATTTTAAAACAATTATTTTGTATGTGCATCCAGGAGCCTTGTGGCACTGGGAATATTTTAAATTCAAACTCAAGAGTGGAAGGGAGGCATGTAAATCCCTCTAACAAATCCTCAGGGATGGCGTCTTTACTTTCTCTTCTGCCTCAGATCTATAAAAATATGTGGCTTACAATGACTTAATTAGAATAAATCTAGCCCTGACATTAGACCCGTTTGTATCTATTATATAGAATTCTTACTTTTGGACTCCCAGAGAACTTAAAGCAATTTTCTGTGACTAAATATTCAATTCAAATCTAACGATGTGAAGAAAAAAAAATGCTAAAATTAGATGAACCCGCACATAAGTAGTCAGAACCTGAATTCAGAATGAGTTGATTCATTCTGCCAAGAAGAGCATCCATTACAATAAAAAATACAAATAAAAAGGACTTTACCATACAATGAGCCAGACGAGCGCCATGGGCATTCTATTAGTACATTTATGTCTAGTCTCACAGTGGCCCGGCGTGCTAGCTGTTAGTCTAAGACTGATGAAGAAACTGGGGCTCACATCTCCTCCATGCCCCTCTCCTGGCAAGGTAGGGTCAGGTCTCAATCTTGGTCTCAGTCTCCCTTCTTGGCCAGCTACATTTATAGTTATAGTTGCAGAAAAAGATGTCCTCAAGGAGCTTCCTCTGGCCTCTAATGTGTTGTCCTACACCTGCACTCCTGTCTTCTCTGCTCATATATGAAAGACAACCCTGGAAAATGCCACATGCACCAGCTTTGCTAAGATCCAGGTGTAGAGCCTGTGGTGGATGTAGCTTCCTACTTCCTCCTCCAGAGCCTGTTGCTGTGCCTCCCTTCCCACACTGTCATGCCAAGAATATTTACCCTATGGAAACTGACAAATGCTACAGTTCAGGGCTTTGTTTTCTACTTCCTCTGAGCCAATTATTCAATACAGTCCATGCACAGGACATACTGCTCTGAATGGAAGGTCCATTTCACATCCAGTAGGCAGCAGGCACTACAGGTTCAGAAATGACATATAACCAGAGATTTTAATTGCTCACCCCTGAGTTTTCACTAACACCAGTGAGGAAAATAGCACCCCTTCCCTTTGAGCCCTGCCTGCTTGCGTCACTGGTTCAGCCATCCTGCCCAGTTATTTCAACATATCAAGACAATACAACACAGCTCTTCATCAGAGAAGAGTGAGGAAGACTGGATGAGGATTAACTGCAGTGTGGTCTTGTTTACTCTGAAGAGGAACTGTGTGCTCACCATCTGAATTCAATTAATCTGATCAGACAGGAAATTAGCAGCCAAAATTGCCTTTCTATTAGGTGGACATGACCCAACAACATTTGGAGAGAAAGTATGACGGCTGCCCTAATTTCTCAAGTGTCATCTAATCAAAAGAAAAAAATGAAAAAAGAATGTCAATATTATCTCAAGCTCCAGGGGGATCAGCCTCTCTCCTTTCCCAGCTCCATAGGGCCTTGAATATTTTAAATGTTGTATGGGGAAAACTGTTTATTCAAACATTTATTGGGGGCCTACTATGTGCCAGGTGCTATTTAGGGAATAGGATGTGGCAGGAGTTTATACACTAGTGGGTAGTGACAGGCAAGTTCTCTGGATAAAAGCAGGGGATGCTGGGTGAGGTGGGGAAGGGTGAAGAGTAGAAACTGGACTCACGGAGAGCACACGATGAGCTCACCTGAACAGAACAAATGTGTGCAGAGAGAGGCTGCCAAGACAGATGTCCTCAAACTCTCATCCAGTTTGGATACAGCCTGGGAGCTTTCTTACAAACATTTTGCAGCCCACACTTTAGGAGTTTCCAATTAATAAATCCTGGGTGGAGCCCATAATTTGCATATTTAACAAAACACTCCCTGACCTCAGGTTGTTTGGGAACCTCAGCTTCAGGAGTGGGGCATCCTTTGAATAAATTTACATAATAATTAACTTTTTTTTTTTTTTTTGGTGCATTCACAAATCAGTCTATTTGCTGGGAGGGGGATTTCTCTGGGAGAAAAGACAGATTCCATTTCTTGAAGGAATACATGTTTAGAGGGGTTTATAGAAATTAAATAGGCACACAAACATAAGTTTAAATGCAGTAGGGGCTTTAAGAAGCAGCAGAATAAGGGACTGGAACCTGTAGCAGTGTCCTGAGCAGGTAGTCAGTCAGGAATCGCTTCCTTTAGGTTGGGAGTCAAAATGATAAGTGGAAGAACATTCTAGAAAGAGAAAAAGCCACATACCAAGGGCCTGAGATAAATGAGAGGTCTTTAACACCTCTTTTCACCAGTATGAACTTTCCCGAACATTCTCTCCACCTCCAACCAGAAATGAAGACAGCCCTTCCCTTGAGGCCACCTCTCTGCCCAAAGCCCTGCCCAGCAGCACTGGTTGTCACTGAGGCTTCTGAGCAGGACTGGGCTGGTTGGGCCTCTCCTTGAGAAGCTCTGTGGTACTGGCTACAGAGGGGGTGGTCTGGAGGAAGCCTCAAGGGTGGAGACTGGCCTTCACAGACTGTCCTTCTGGATTAACCTAGAGAAAAGAGGGCCTAACTCCAGGTAAAGGATTCAGAGGAAGATTAAAAATGTGAGCAATGTGGTTGAGGGAAAGTTACATGGCTCAAAATAGCCTGGAGTTAAAACTCCCCTCCAGATCCTCCCCACCATTCTATGCAAAACAAAGAACTCTCTCACCTGAAGAAAAAAAATGGACATTAAGGCTGATTATGCCCAGCTGCCAGCCGGTCCAGTCTCTGGCCGATCTCCAGAATTCCTTGCCCCAGCCGTTTAAGAGGTAACTACTCTGAACAACCTTGGAGAAGAACAGGCCCCCTTAAGACAGTAGCTTTCCACATATATGCCTATATATACTTTTTTTCATGGGTTAGTGCAGCAGCTCACTAATCTGACTGCTGCCCTTTCTCGCCTCATTAAAGGTGATCTATTCCTTTAAAGTGCCAGTCTCATTCTTTTTCTGAACCTCGCCTTCTCTAACTCCCTTACCCTACAGTGGTCAGGGGTGACAGTCATACCTCAACACACAACAGCCTATAGGTCAGTGCTTAAGATCCTTGATGTCTAGACATGGGATTAAGCTCCAGGTTCTGTACCAACTGTTCAACAAAGGGCAGTTTTTGTCACCCCTCTACAACTCTATGTTCTCATTTGTTCAACATGGGGATAACTAACTCTGCCTCAGTGGATCGTTGTGAAAAGGAAGTGCTCCTCCCAGGGAGACCACAAGAGACCAACAAACAGCAGATGAACTTGAAACCATAGCCTTAATACACTCTTCTCTTTTACACAGCCCTTTGGTGCTGCTTTCAGAATGGCCACCGTGTAGGATTCTTAAGAACTGAAGTTGTTCTATAGCCATTAGCTCAATTTAAAAAGTGATGCACACCATAACCAGGATGAAGAATGCTCAGCAAACACAATCTTTGTGGTTTGCTGAAAAAACAGGCACTGGGGATTTGAGACCAAAGCCTGTCCTTTAAGCACCAGTCCCAAACATTAGGCACAGCCACGGCACCAGGCACTGGGTTACCGAAGGCAGTGTGATTATGGTCAAATATTAACAACTGCATATGGAAAGGGAAAAGCTCTCCCAGCAATCTCACTGGCTGGCTCTGTGGTGAAATTCCCTCCTAATACTTGCATATAGTAGACTGGTCCACACAGAAACTCCTAGGCATTCAGTGGATCCCATTTCTCCATCATCTCTTCCACAGCTTATCCTCTTGTGCCCCCCACTGACCCCCTCACTGCACATGATTTTGAGAAAAGCTAGTTACGTGTGTCCACCCCAATCCCTAGGCTTTGGAGGTAGTTTCTCAAGCTTAGTAAATCTTTAAGGGCCACACAGGTCTGTTAACCCAAATGATTTATGATTTGTTGGTTGCTTCTGTGCAGCTTGGTGGGAGATGAGAGATTTGATGAGCTCTCAACTTTAACTTCTGGACATCTATAAAATCTACAGTGAAGTCACTCAGTCGTGTCCAACTCTTTGCGACCCCGTGGACTGTAGCCTACCAGGCTCCTCTGTCCATGGGATTCCCTAGGCAAGAGTATTGGAGTGGGTTGCCACTTCCTTCTAAGGACATCATAAAACAGAATATTTTTCAGCTTTTGAAAATTCACCTTTTAATAACGTGGGAAAATACTCATGTGATATTAAGTTCTAAGTGCAGAAGGCAATACTGTATATGAAGCAGGAACCAAGGATTCTCTTTGGCTGAAATGCCATCCTTCTGGCTCATTCTCACACCGCTCAGGGTTACTCACCCTTTCCCTCTGCAGAGGTACAAGAATTCCTTGTCAATCTCTATCCCTTGGCCTCTCAGTCCTTACCACTACCCAGCATTAGGCCATACGTTTGTGTAAGTTTTAAATTTATCATCTGTGTCCCTCACTGGAACATCGTTTCTATATGACTGAGGACCTTGTCTTACTTGCCTTGCATCCCCAGTGGTTAGGACTGGGCCTGACACAGAAAAGTGCTTCATAAATTTTTGTTGAATGAATAAACAAGAAGCATTCAAATATTGCTTAAATAAATTAACTATCCTGAAGATACAGATGAACTTATTTACAAAACAGAAACAGACCTACAGATATTGAAAACAACTTATGGTTACCAACGGGGGGGAAACATGGAGGATGGGGGATAAATCAGGAGCTTGGGATAAATACACACACACTTCTATGTATAAGACAGATAACCAGGAAGAATGTACTGTATAAGCATAGAGAACGCTTCTCAAAATTCTGTGATAACTTGTATGAGAAAAGAATCTAAAAAGAATACATGTATGTGTATAATTGAAGCACTTTGCTGTGCACCTGAAACCAACACAATATTGTAAATAAACTATATTCCAATGAAATAAAAATTAAAAAGTGAATTAACTATCTAAAAATCATTATGGAAATTAAGAGAGATAATGGATGGGAAAGTACTTTCAAAGTCTGAGACACAACCCAAATATTTATTTATTACCATTGTGATATGTGGGCTATGTCAGATCAAAAATAATTTGCAGTGACAAGATCTTCATATGGATCATTTAGGTTGGAAGAGATTAATCCAGCTAAAGAGGCTTGAATGTAAATTATTACCTCCCAGACGCACTGGCACAGATGATTGGACAGTAGCATTTTTGTTGGAATTGATTTGTAATCAATATTCACATAGGATTTATTACAGAATTTTCCTCTAATTATCCTAAGTGAACAATTCTGGTTAAAGGCTTTGCAGGGAAAGATAAGAGAAGGGGTTCTATAAATAAGGCTGACTCGTAAGTGCTATATTCCACTCAAGTATCATGAATTATTTCCTTATGTTTCTGAAAAACCAGCAATTTTATGATTTCCAGTATTTTATGGTCTTAGGTATGCATTAAGTCTTTCGTTTCTTAACTGTTACTTCCAGCGACCCCCTTTTTTCATAGAAGCACATTATTTTAGATCAGGGCTCAGCAATGGCATAATTTTGGTCACTTTGCCTCATTGGTGGGGGAAGTACAGAGTTGCTGTCTAAATTCAATTCAAGAACAGTGCTAGTAGTCTTAAAACAATAAACAGCCTAGTTTGAGAGCTGCCTTGAACATTCACCTATAAGATTTACTAAACTATCATTTATAAAATCCTTTGGGGCTTCCCTGGTGGTTCATAGGGTGAAGAATCCGATGCAAGGAGACATGGCTTCAGTTCCCGATTGTGGATTATCCCACACGCTGTGGAGGAACTAAGCCTGCGTGATACAACTACTGGGCCTGTGCTCCAGAGCTTGGGAACCACACAAGAGAGGCCACTGCAATGAGAAGCCGGAATACCCCAGCTAGAGAGTAGCCCCAGCTTGCTATCCTACGTTGAGGGTTGGGAACGGTGGCGGTGAGGAGATACCT
>SJXQ01004106.1:18683-29783 GCA_006408695.1 Aepyceros melampus | reverse complement strand
GTCTATTCTGAAGGAGATCAACCCTGGGATTTCTTTGGAAGAAGGAATGATGCTGAAACTGAAGCTCCAGTACTTTGGCCACCTCATGCAAAGAATTGACTCATTGGAAAAGACTCTGATGCTGGGAGGGATTGGGGGCAGGAGGAGAAGGGGACGACCAAGGATGAGATGGCTGGATGGCATCACGGACTCAATGGACGTGAGTCTGAGTAAACTCCGGGAGTTGGTGATGGACAGGGAGACCTGGCGTGCTGCGATTCATGAAGTAGCAAAGAGTCAGACACGACTGAGCTACTGAACTGAACTGAACTGATACTAATAAATTCTAACTTCCCAAAAGAATCTGCCTTTAGTAAGTCTGAAACATCTCGTGCCTCTCACGGTTCAGAGGCTGTAAACAATCACATGTGGCTGGACGAACCTGTGCAGGCAGGCTAGATAACCTTCAGAGGAGTTTGTAAGTTGAAACACTCTTGTCATACCCAGGAATTTTTATTAACTGGAGCTGCGAGTTAACTCCTTCTATGAAAGAAATGGTTATGGGGGAGAGCCCCGTAACGTCAGAGGTGTAGGTGAGAGCATAAAACAGACTCTGATTTTGGGATTAGATGCTCGGGAACAGGGGGCTTCCTGAGGCTTGATCCCACCTTTGCGTATTCCGAAGCCTTCTTCCTCATGAACTTTGCCATGGACGGAGTTCCTCACACTGGCTCCTGGCAATTAACCGTGGAACAAGTGACTATTCTAGGTATAGAGATAACTTCAGTGCCTAACCATATACAACTGTGAACTAACTTTAAGAAGGCCATCAAGACTGTTTCTTTTAGAAAACTCTAGAGAATCCTCAAAAATTGGATTCCTTGATATATCTGGTGCCCTGAAAAAGTTAACCAATTCTAAAGTTGTAATTAGTTCAACATGAACCATCATTCCCGACTGCTTTCTGGTCCACAGTAGCATTTAAGTTGGTCCCTGAAATATCACTTCAGTCATGCTTGATAGCATCATGTTGAGAACTTGGGAGATGAGCTGGGCCCAGGATACTAGAAAATGGCAAGCATGGGGCACTAGTGAGAACTTCCATGGTCACTCTATCTAAATGGCAACCTTGTCAAAACCCTTGATTACTCTGACTTACTACATCTTCCTCCTCAGCTCACTCACAATATAATATATTGTTAACCAATTCTAAAGTTGTAATTAGTTCAACATGAACCATCATTCCCGACTGCTTTCTGGTCCACAGTAGCATTTAAGTTGGTCCCTGAAATATCACTTCAGTCATGCTTGATAGCATCATGTTGAGAACTTGGGAGATGAGCTGGGCCCAGGATACTAGAAAATGGCAAGCATGGGGCACTAGTGAGAACTTCCATGGTCACTCTATCTAAATGGCAACCTTGTCAAAACCCTTGATTACTCTGACTTACTACATCTTCCTCCTCAGCTCACTCACAATATAATATATATGTAGTGAGGAGTTTGACACTATTTTTTTGATGTTTGACTGATACCAACTTTGAAACCTCACTGCTTCTCTTTTTCTCTTGTGCTCCACATCTGGGCAATAATAAGAAAGCTTGAGTGATCCCTCTTAACACAATCAGGAGATTCAAATTATGTAAGCTCCTGCCCACACATGAAAATTCTTTGCCAGTCCTTACCCTTAACCACAACAAAAGTCCAGGCCACCTCCTTTCTATGCTCTCTCAAAACATTACAGACCTGTTTGAGATTCCTGTTCTACCATCCTTAGAGAATCCAATCAGAAAATAGATCTTTTTACAGCCTCTTTGGGCATCCCAGGTGACACTAGTGGTAAAGAACCCACCTGCAAATGCAGAAGATGTTAGAGACATAGGTAAGAGACACAAGTAAGAAACGTGAATCTGGATCAGGAAGGTCCCCTGGAGGAGGGCATGGTAACCCACTGCGGTATTCTTGCCTGAAGAATCCTATGGACAGAAGAGCCTGGCAGACTATGGTCCAAAGGGTCTCAAAGAGTCAGACATGACTGAAGTGACTTAGCCATATGCTCAGCCTCTTTATGTGTGTATAACATCATCAGTCTCAACATCCCAACCAAATCTTGAGTGTAGTTTCCTCCAGATTTTGCAGGGGATCATGTAAAATGTATTTACTAATTTATTTTCTGCTCTAACATTAGAAAATAAGCCCCTTGAAGAAAAATGAAACATTCTGTGCTGTCCATTGCAACTAGAACAGTGTAGAGCATGTATAAGGCACTCGATTTGCTGAGATTACTTGTGTGACTGTGTGTGTGTGAATTATTTCTTTCTTCAGTTCTGTTCAGTTAAGTCGCTCAGTTGTGTCCAACTCTGCGACCTCATGAATCACAGCACGCCAGGCCTCGCTGTCCATCACCAAGTCCCAGAGTTCACTCAGACTCCCGTCCATCAAGTCAGTGATGCCATCCAGCCATCTCATCCTCCGTCGTCCCCTTCTCCTCCTGCCCCCAATCCCTCCCAGCATCACAGTCATTTCTAATGAGTCAACTCTTCGCATTAGTTGGCCAAAGTATTGGAGTTCAAGCTTTAGCATCATTCCTACCAAAGAATACCCAGGACTGATTTCCTTTAAAATGGAATGATTAGATCTCCTTGCAGTTCAAGGGACTCTCAAGAGTCTTCTCCAACACCACAGTTCAAAAGCATTAATTCTTCAGTGCTCAGCCTTCTTCACAGTCCAACTCTCACATCCACACATGACCACAGGAAAAACCATAGCCTTGACTAGACGGACCTTTGTTGGCAAAGTAATGTCTCTGCTTTTCAATATGCTATCTAGGTTGGTCATAACTTTTCTTCCAAGGAGTAAGNTCTTGTAGGTCTTCATAGAACTGTTCAACTTCAGAGATGTGTATAAGAGACAGCATCCACACATGACCACAGGCAAAACCATAGCCTTGACTAGACGGACCTTTGTTGGCAAAGTAATGTCTCTGCTTTTGAATATGCTATCTAGGTTAGTTATAACTTTCCTTCCAAGGAGTAAGTGTCTTTTAATTTCATGGCTGCAATCACCATCTGCAGTGATTTTGGATCGCCCCAAAATAAAGTCTGACACTGTTTCCTCTGTTTCCCCATCTATTTCCCATGAAGTGATGGGACCAGATCTTAGTTTTCTGAATGTTGAGCTTTAAGCCAACTTTCTCACTCTCCACTTTCACTTTCATCAAGAGGCTTTTTGGTTCCTCTTCACTTTCTGCCATAAGGGTGGTGTCATCTGCATATCTGAGGTTATTGATATTTCTCCCGGGAATCTTGATTCCAGCTTGTGTTTCTTCCAGTCCAGCGTTTCTCATGATGTACTCTGCATAGAAGTTAAATAAGCAGGGTGACAATATATAGCCTTGATGTACTCCTTTTCCTATTTGGAACCAGTCTGTTGTCCCATGTCCAGTTCTAACTGTTGCTTCCTGACCTGCATATAAGTTTCTCAAGAGGCAGGTCAGGTGGTCTGGTATTCCCATCTCTTTCAGAATTTTCCACAGTTTATTGTGGTCTTAGTAAGATAAGTATTCAAGAAGTAAAGCAATTACCTTAATCATTCACTTATATGTTTGCAATGAAAAAATAAGAAAAATTAAAATAACTTCATAAAATCTCACCCTGCTTCCTCCTCCAAAAGTCAACTATATCTAAGAGCTAGAGTATAATGTTAAATAAGAGATATGTCTTTCTATTATATATCTTCATCTATTTAGGAAATATTTTTTAAACATTATATTACAAGATTAGTATTTTAAGTACCAGGGTGCCTGTGATGAATAAGACAAATAAGTGTCTTGACCTCATGGAGCTGAGAAGTATCATTCTAATATGCCTATCTTTTCTGAAATGTGATGGTAATTAAATTTTGAACTCTACCAACCTGTGACCCATGTTTAAATTTTAAGAAGTAATACCCTTCCTCAGTAAAATTACTTGATTTTATTCACTTTTCAATACCAGGTTGATCACTGAGGTAGAGGCAAGTTTATCCCAATTTTCCTTCTTATTGAGTATGCAACAAGACTGCATTTCCTGCACCCAGATGGACAGACATGACTGAATTCAGTCCTAAACAGGAGGAAGAAGTAAATTGTAAGTCCTTTCCACACCAAGCCTCAAAAATGATGCTGAAATATTCTCCCTTTTCCATCACTATCCTAGAAATCATGAGTTTTACCCTTCCTCAGTAAAATTACTTGATTTTATTCACTTTTCAATACCAGGTTGATCACTGAGGCAGAGGCAAGTTTATCCCAATTTTCCTTCTTATTGAGTATGCAACAAGACTGCATTTCCTGCACCCAGATGGACAGACATGACTGAATTCAGTCCTAAACAGGAGGAAGAAGTAAATTGTAAGTCCTTTCCACACCAAGCCTCAAAAATGATGCTGAAATATTCTCCCTTTTCCATCACTATCCTAGAAATCATGAGTTTCAGATGATTTCATCATAGTACAAACTGTCTGGACCAGCAGATCACCCTTTGGAGAAGAATCATCGGGTATAGTTCTCTATTGAATGACTGTCATAAGAGCAAGAAATAAAAATTTGTTGTGTTAAGGTTTTAAGATTTAGGGGATGATTATTACTGCAGCAAAGCCTGGACTAGACTAGCAGGTAAAGTAAATGAGACATTTATTCCTCTGCTTAGTCTAATACCTAATACAATTGTTGGCCATATTATCTCCAATGATATCTTCATGTCAGCAAACATATTGACTACTTACTATTTTTTAGAATATTGTTAAAAACAATTAGTACAGATATAAATGAAATTATTCAATCTTTATTCATTTTTAGACTGCTATATTAACACATCAGTGAGCAGTAGTAAAGAATCCAACTACCAGTGAAGGAGATGCAAGAGATGCAGGCTTTGATCCCTGGGTCAGGAAAATTCTCTGGTGTAGGAAATGACAACCTAGTCTAGTATTCCTCCCTGGAAATTCCATGGACAGAGAAGCCTGGCAAGCTACAGTCCATGTAACATTCCACGGAGTCACAAAGAGTCAGACAAGACTGGATGAATGACAAGGCAGCACAGCACTGTTGACTGGATTAACTGTTAAATTAGAGTGGATTAAAAGCTGGATATTTCTTGGGCCAAAGAACTAAACAGACATTTCTCCAAAGAAGACATACAGATGGCTAACAAACACATGAAAAGATGTTCAACATCACTTATTATCAGAGAAACGCAAATCAAGACCACCATGAGGTACCATTTCACACCAGTCAGAATGGCTGCGATCCAAAAGTCTGCAAGCAATAATTGCTGGAGAGGGTGTGGAGAAAAGGGAACCCTCTTACACTGTTGGTGGGAATGCAAACTAGTGCAGCCACTATGGAAAACAGTGTGGAGGTTCCTTAATAAATTGCAAATAGAAATACCATATGACCCAGCAATCCCTCTGCTGGGCATACACACTGAGGAAACCAGAATTGAAAGAGACACGTGTACCCCAATGTTCATCGCAGCACTGTTCATAATAGCCAGGACATGGAAACAACCTAGATGTCCACCAGCAGATGAATGGATAAGAAAGCTGTGGTATATATACACAATGGAGTATTACTCAGTCATTAAAAAGAATACATTTGAATCAGTTCTAATGAGGTGGATGACGCTGGAGCCGATTATACAGAGTGAAGTAAGCCAAAAAAAAAAAAAAAAAAAAACACCAGTATTGTATACTAACACATATATATGGAATTTAGAAAGATGGTAATTATAACCCTGTATGTGAGACAGCAAGAGACACAGATGTATAGAACAGACTTCTGGACTCTGAGGGAGAGGGAGAGGGTGGGAGGATTTGGGAGAATGGCACTGAAACATGTATATTATCATGTAAGAAATGAATCACCAGTCTATGTTCGATACAGGATACAGGATACTTGGGACTGGTGCACGGGGATGATCCAAAGAGTTGATATGGGATGGGAGGTGGGGACGGGGGGGCAGGGTTCAGGATTGGGAACTCATGTACACCAGAGACGGATTCATGTCAATGTATGGCAGAACCAATACAGTATTGTAAAGTAAAATAAAGTAAAAATGAAAATTAAAAAAAAAACCTGGATATTTCAAAGAAGAACAAATATCTATCACTTGGTATTTCACTACATGATAGAGATGTAAAAAATAAAGACACAACCTTAAATATTACTATTGCTCAGTTGGTTCCCTTCTCATTTTTCATTAACTGCAGAGAAGTGCGCTCTAAATGACTAATTAAGGCTGATGTCCTGAGGTACCCAGCACTCCTAAGTGACAATTATTTGAGATTAAAAGCCAAAGACCAACAAGCTTTAAAGTGTTTAATGGAGCAAAGTAACAAGGCTGATGTATGTGCATTCCTGGCCTTGTCACAGATATGGTCTAGAAAACATAGATGATTCTAGCTTCCTAGGTAGAGTATCACTTTAAACCCATGCTGCTCAAATATCATGAAGCTCATGGAAACAATAAGTCAACAGTTCTATTTCAGTAGAAGCACTTGAACAAAATCTGAAGCACATGTCTTAGTGACATCTCTTAAAAATGTGTCAATGAAAGTTTTCTCAAGTAATTTTTACCTTAAGCCCATAATATTTCCATGATTTCATGGGGCTATTTTCATAAGTACATATTTTGGATTATATTACACAACTTTGGAATAAGACTTGGCAGTCTTGTTATATCTTTGTTGTAATCCCTTGATCTCCTAGGGACAGGCTAATTGCAATATTTAATTTTTGAAAGGTAGTTTGTCTCAAATATTAAGAATTGAGATTCAGAGGTCCTACTGAATTTGTCTTCATAGTTTAAGCTGAGACATAGGTTAACTGTTGGTGGACATCTTCTACCTTGTCTCTGGAGAAAAAAACCACAAATTAATAGGGACAGAAAATTGAAGAAACATTAAGGGAGGAGTGGAAATAATGGACTACACACTTCCACAGAAAAGGATGTTGAAATGTAACTATTTTGGTTTTGATTTCTAATAATAGCTAGATCTCTCTAAATGTGAATGTGGTGCAATGTCCATAAGGGTTTCTTGTTCTTTGATGTGGGGCATTTTTAAAGTCCTGATTGAATTTTTTTTATAATTTTGTTTCTATTGTTTATGTTCTGGTTACTTGCCTATGAGGTATGTGGGATCTTATCTCCCTGACCAGGGATCAAACCCTCACCCCCTGCATGGGGAGGTGAAGCCTTAACCACTGGACTGCTAGAAAAGTATCCATATGATATAAACTTTTTTTGCCTAAGTGTTGAAATAGGCTTTTGTTACCACTAGCACGGCACCCCACTCCAGTACTCTAACCTGGAAAATCCCTTGGATGGAGGAGCCTGGTAGGCAGCAGTCCATGGGGTTGCTAAGAGTTGGACACGACTCAGTGACTTCACTTTCACTTTTCACTTTCATGCATTGGAGAAGGAAATGGCAACCCACTCCAGTGTTCTTGCCTGGAGAATCCCAGGGACGGGGGAGCCTGGTGGGCTGCCGTCTATGGGGTCGAACAGAGTCAGACACAACTAAGGCGACTTAGCAGCAGCACCACCACCACCACTCCCAACAACAAAACACTAAGAGGTGAGATTTTAAGTTAACTTAGGTATAATATCTAAGATTGTCTCCTATCCTTTTCTGACAGTGAAATGATCATTTAACTTCACTTATTATCTGCCATAGAGAAACTAGATACTGAGTGTAAAATGAATAATAATTAATCCTAGATGCAAAGGAACACCTGTTATTGTTGTTCAGTCACTAAGTCATGTCCAACTCTTTGCGACCCCATGGACTGCAACATGCCAGGCTTCCCTGTCCTCTACCATCTCCCAGAGTTTACTCAAGTTCATATCCATTGAATCAGTGATGCTATCTAATCATCTCATCCTCTCTGCCCTCTTCTCCTTTTGCCTTCAATCTTTTCCAGCATCAGGGTCTTTTCCAATAAGTTGGCTTTTTGCATCAGGTGACCAAATTATTGGAGTTTCAGTCCTTCCAATGAATGTTCAAGGTTGATTTACTTTAGGAAATCAGGAAGGAACACCTAGTCAATGTAAATTCATGGGGAAAAATTCACGATTATTCATGATGGAATCAATGTGACTTGGATGGATTAGTCATTAGAGACTGGAAACTAAAAGATGCACAATAGTTTTAAATTTTTTCCCTAGTTCTTATTATGTTTAGTTCTTTGCAGTGAGTTTCCCCTGCAAAGGGAAGAGCAGCAATGAATGTTACAATTTGGGAAGCTGCTTTCTAATTTCAATGTTCAGCAACCACAGCACCAGCTGAGATATGTTTGCAGCAAGGAAATTGTTTGGAGAACATAATTTTTACAGGACATAACAGCACTATATGCTTTTCACAGTTTCCACTGGTAACATTTGTGATACTTCAGGGGAAGGTGCAAACTTTTATAAAGCCACAAAACAGGCCTCTAAGGGGACTCATTTTAGCTCAGTTAATAAAAGGTTTCAGAGTTTTTCAAGTTTTTTTTTTTTTTTTAAAAGGCATAGCATGGCAATCAAGATAGGATGGTTCTTTCAAAATAAATTACCCTGGATCCCAGAAGAGGGGAGAGATGAAAATTGGCATCAATACATGAAGAACTTGTATGCAACTCCCAGAGTATTTTCTCTAAACTACTTTTTATTTAATTTTATACTGGAGTTATATAGAGAAAAGTTAAAGGAGTTTTACTTAACTCCTTAACATTGTTCCTTAACATTAGGTTGGAGTGATACATACAAAATAAAATTTAAAAGAAGGAAAGTAAAAGAAAAGGAGAAATTTTGGAAACAGCTATTGGAAATTCCACTTAAGCATTCTCAGAAGAATGGTGTTACAATGAGAAGTCATAAAGGGAAAATAAAGTGCTATAATTTCACTGTTGCTATGTAGGACATTATAGTTATAAATATAATTTTGCAGTTGATTAAGAAAGACCTTAGACTAGAAATATATAAGTAGCTTTGAAAAAAATGGGGCAAGTTAAACAGCTTTTCTGGGCTTTAGTTTTTATCTTTGTTAAATGGAAAACAGGAAATTCAAACTAACACTTTTACCTGAATTTGATCTTAATCATATTCAATAAAATTTTTGCATGTCTTATTTATAGTGATAAGTATTTAAAAATAGTTTATACAAACTTCAAAAAAATATTCTAGCCTTGGTAATACCAGCATTAGATTATTTTTGAGAATCAAGATTTGGAAGCATGTCCTTGGAATGCAAGGAGATCCAACTAGTCCGTTCTGAAGGAGATCAACCCTGGGATTTCTTTGGAAGGAGTGATGCTGAAGCTGAAACTCCAGTACTTTGGCCACCTCATGAGAAGAGTTGACTCGTTGGAAAAGACCCTGATGCTGGGAGGGATTGGGGGCAGGAGGAGAAGGGGACGACCGAGGATGAGAATCAAGATTTGGAAGCATGTCCTTGGAATGCAAGGAGATCCAACTAGTCCGTTCTGAAGGAGATCAACCCTGGGATTTCTTTGGAAGGAGTGATGCTGAAGCTGAAACTCCAGTACTTTGGCCTCCTCATGCGAAGAGTTGACTCGTTGGAAAAGACCCTGATGCTGGGAGGGATTGGGGGCAGGAGGAGAAGGGGACGACCGAGGATGAGATGACTGGATGGCATCACGGACTCGATGGACGTGAGTCTGAGTGAACTCCGGGAGTTGGTGATGGACAGGGAGGCCTGGCATGCTGCAATTCATGGGGTCGCAAAGAGTTGGACACGACTGAGCGACTGAACTAAACTGAATATAGTCAGAGTTAGAAACAGAATTCCAAAATATTGGATATATTCTAAATATGACTCAAATGAGGAGTTCATTTAAATTGTACTATTTTCTTCTAACAGAAATCTGAATGTGAATAGTCTTAAAATATATCCCTGAACAGAGAGGTATAAACCTATAAACGTACCTATAAAAGTATGTTCAAGGCTTCATAGACAGGGAGACTGAAAATTCAAACCTAATGTGTATAAATTCAGTACTCTCTCATTTTACCAATCTTATAATATATGGAATGATGTCTGTTAAAATGTTTTCTGAAGTGAAAATAGTGCAAAAAAGTGTATGTATGTTCATTTAAGAATGATTCAATAATTCGTTCTTTTGATCAATTACTATTCTACATATACTTTCCTGACAAGCACTGTGGTAGCATAAGGAACCCATGATCAGAAGACAAAATTCCTTCCATCTTCCACCAGTAACTTATGTGAGTAATTTACTCACATAAGTGAGTAAATAGAGAAAACAGATGCAAAATAATGTGGTATGAACTAGAGTAGAGGCATATTCTAGGTCCTATAGGAATACAGAGGTATGAAACTGCCTAGACCTTTTGGTGGAAATAAAGGTAAAAAAGGATGTGTTGAAAGCTTCCCAAAGATGATGATTATTGATTTTCCCCTCTACTTTATTGAAGTTTAACTGATAAAAAAAATTATATGTATTTAATGTATACAGTGGAATGATTTGATACATGTATACCTTGTGAAATGTTTACCACAGTCAACTTAAAACATTCATTACTTATATAATCACCATGTGTGTGTGTGTGTGTGTGTGTGTGTGTGTGTGTGTATGGTGAGATCTATACTCTTCACAAAATTTCAGTGTATATTATACTATTTTCACCAGGCCGTCCATCATATCCTCAGAAATTATCTCTTATAACTTAAAGTCTCTACTAATTTGTAACCAAAGCAGCCAGAACCAAATTCAGGTTCAGCTGCTCTTTGCTCAAAAGTCAATAAGGACTTATATAAACTCAAAATGGATTAAAGATCTAAACGTAAGACAAGAAACTATAAAACTCCTACAGGAGAACATAGGCAAAACACTCTCTGACATAAATCACAGCAGGATCCTCTATGATCCACCTCCCAGAATACTGGAAATAAAAGCAAAAATAAACAAATGGGATCTAATTAAAATTAAAAGCTTCTGCACAACAAAGGAAACTATAAGCAATGTGAAAAGACAGCCTTCTGAATGGGAGAAAATAATAGCAAATGAAGCAACTGACAAACAACTAATCTCAAAAATATACAAGCAGCTTATGCAGCTCA
>SJXQ01004106.1:0-17485 GCA_006408695.1 Aepyceros melampus | reverse complement strand
TAGATGTCCATCAGCAGATGAATGGATAAGAAAGCTGTGGTACATATACACAATGGAGTATTACTCAGCTATTAAAAAGAATACATTTGAATCAGTTCTAATGAGGTGGATGAAGCTGGAGCCGATTATACAGAGTGAAGTAAGCCAGAAAGAAAAACACCAATACAGTATACTTACACATATATATGGAATTTAGAAAGATGGTAATGATAAACCTGTACACGAGACAGCAAAAGAAACACAGATGTATAGAACAGCCTTTTGGACTCTGTGGGAGAGGGAGAGGGTGGGATGATTTGGGAGAGTGGCAGTGTAACATGTATGATATCATAAGTGAAACGAATCACCGGTCTAGGTTTGATGCAGGATGCAGGATGCAGGATGCTTGGGACTGATGCACGGGGATAATCCAGAGAGATGGTGGGAGGGGGGAGGGGAGAGGTGGTGATCTGGATTGGGAGTTCATGTACACTCGTGGCTGATTTATGTCAATGTATAGCAAAACAAATACAGTATTGTAAAGCAAAACAAACTAAAAAATAAAAATCAATTAAAAAAAAAGTCAATAAGCCAGATAAGGACTGGTGGAAAATGATAGGTCCTTTATTCAGGAAGCCAACAACCTGGGGATACTGAAGACTAGAATTCAATAAACCATTTTGCAGCTGGTGACCAGGTGGCAAGAGTTGTTAAAGGAATGTTTCAAGGTTGGGGACTACTTGCGAAACAGCATAGTTAGTTCCAACAAGCATGTTGAAATTGGTCATGTGGTGGTCTGATCAGTGTCATCTTGATTGTTTTAAGCAGAGTTAATCTTCAACCCCAAACTTAACTTATTGCCATTTCCTTGAGGCCAGTTCTTGGAATTACACAAGCTATAGCCTCAAGATGGGGCACTTTATGTCATGGCTACATTCTGATCATCATGTAGGTAGCTTTTCCCTCTGGTGGTTGTTTTAGTGTCGGCAAAACAACTCAGAAACATCCTTGGATTCTGTTATCTATGTCCTTCAGGGAGAAACTAAAGACTGTGTGTCTCTATTATCCTAGTTATGAACTGCTTCAGCCTGCTCTTCTGTGACTCAGGGAAGACCTGGAGAGACTACAGATCTTCTACAAACAGGAGACAGGGGACACAGAAGCATTTTTGTACCTGGAAGGGCCCAGTGGGGTCCTGCTCAGTTTCACTTTGACCAACATCTCCCATTTTCCCCACCTTCCACCTCTTAGCAACCTGAATTATGCTAAACAGAATAAACCAGACAAACAAAGTATGAGTATCATACAAAATACCATGTAATGGCCAGAGAGTAAAGTCAAGTTCCAAATATGGGTGATTCTCTTCTATCTCTTGCTTTCTTCTGAGCTAACCATACCAAGGCATACCCATATTTATTATTCCTCTTACAATTCTTAACCTACTGACAAGTCACCCATCCCCTAGTATCAGAGTTTAAGTGTTGCTTTGACCTATTTCATGTGTTCACTTTCCTCTAGGTAGATAATTCAATTCAGAGATATCACTGTACATACACACATCTCAGAATAAGGGCAAAAGAGTAGATATTAGTGTATCAGAGAGTTGTGAGACAAGTAGCACATAGAGTGTCAAGTATAATCTTTGCAGCGTCAGGATACATAAACAATGTATAATCTGGGACTTCCCCTGGTGGTTCAGTGGTGAAGAATCTGCCTTCTAATGCAGGGGATGCAGGTTTAACCCTGGTAAGGGAACTAAGATCCCATGCACCTGGACAAAGTTCTCCTCCTTGACACCCTAGTCACCCCTCTGGCCTAATCCCTGAACACACCTCTACCTTTGCCCCATATAAGGAACGAGCTCATCCTCCATGCCACCTTAGGGAGCCATGCAGAAAGCCCATGAGCAGCAACTAAGACCTGACAGAGCTAAATAAATACATTTTAAAATCAGTGTATAAAGTCCAAAACAGAAATCACAGGAAAGTTGCAGTTAAACCAAATTGACAAAGGAGACTCTGAAAGCAGAGTCACTATAGAGTAACTGCTAATAAACTAATAAGGGTGTCAGCCTCTAGTTTCCTCTGACATGTCGTCCTTAAGTGATACCTAAGAAGAATCTTGAAATAAGATTCAATCAGCAGGATTTTCCTCCCACAGTATAAACTCTGCTGGCTAGGATGTGGGGGAGGTGATAATGACTCATTTCTGTGTCCAGCTCTTCGCAACTTCATGGACTGTAACCCACAGGGCTCCTCTCTCTGCAGAATTCTCCTGACAAGAATACTGGATTGGGTAGACATTCCCTTCTCAAGGGGATATCCCCAACCCAAGGATCGAACCCAGGTCTCCCACATTGCAGGCAGATTCTTTACTGTCTGAGACTACCATGAGTGCTAAAGTTAAAGGGAAATGTTCAAATTCCTTGGTGGATATTGGTGTACAATAATTATCATGATATGAAACTGTTCATCCAAATTATTAGGATAATCAAAAAGATAATTTGTCTTTTGCACACACACACACACAAAGAGTAAACAGAATAAAAAGTTGATTGACAGAATGGGAGAAAATGTTTGCAAATCATACATCTGATAAAGGATTAATAGCCAGAATATATAAATAACTCTCAAAACTCAACAGAAAGTCGAACTGAAAAAAAAAAAAAAGACAAGGGAATTGAATAGATATTTCTTCATAAAAGATATACAATTGGCCAATAAGCATATAAAATGTGTTTAAAATAAAGATAAAAGGCAAATCACAGCAAGATGCTATATCATACTCATTAGGATGGCTCTCAGAAAAATAAATAAATAAGTAAAATAACAAGTGTTTGTGAGAATGTAGAAAAATTGATGGGAATATAAAACAATGCAGCCACTGTAGAAAACAGTAGAACTGATTCTGAAAAAAAATTAAAATTACTATAGGATTCCCTGGTGGTTGATTCCCTGGTGGCTTAGATAGTAAACAATCTGCCTGCACTGTGGGAGACCTGGGTTTGATCCCTGGGTTGGAAAGATCCCCTGGAGAAGGGAATGGCAACCCACTCCAGTATTCTTGCCTGGAGAACTCCAAGGACAGAGGAGCCTGGCAGGCTACAGTCCATGGGGTCACAAAGAGTCAGACACGACTGAGTGACTAACACACACACTCATAGGGTTCAGCAATCCCATTTCTAAGTATTATTAGAAGGGAAAATCTTTTCTTCTAACCCCTTAGATTTGGAGTCTAGGGACTAGCAGTTTAAACTAAAGGAAAGATTAACAAGAAAAAAGACATACAATTTGTATTAATATTTTACAGGCACAGATATTATGCAAAAGAGATGAAGCTCAGAATAGTTAGATTTGGGGACTTATTTACCATTTCAACAAAGGAAAGAGGGCTTGGACTTTGAGGCAGGTTAAATCATTGGCCAGTTATTAGAAAATCTATGGGAAAATTAATGAAAGATATGAGATTTTTTAGAAAGGTTTATCTATGCAGACTCATGTTGGTTCTGACTCTGTCTCTATACATGACTCTGGCATAGGAAAGAAGTGGGTACCTTCAATAAGGAAATTTATGTCTCATTCACAAAGGGAAACTAGCCCTACTTCAGGCAAATAAAGGGAAAACAGAACTCCTCTGTATCTGCTGATTTTCAGGTTCCTTAATCTCAAAATATTCCTTTTGTCGAAGTTCATCTCCTTAACTGCATTCACTAAATTGTGCAACAAATTTCCAGAACTGTTTTCCTCTTGCAAATCTAAAACTCTATGCCCATTACAAAGTAGCTCTTCATTTTTACCTTTTCTCCAACCCCTGGCAATCACCATTCCATTTTTTATCTATCTTAATTTGGCTTCTTCTATGAATACAATCATAAAGGATTTGTCTTTTCATGACTGGTTTATTTCAGTTTAGCATAGTGTCCTCAAGGCCCATCCATGTTGTCAGAGTTCCCTTCCTTTTTAATTTGCTTATTTACATTTACCTGCTTGCTGTCATCTCCCAGTGAATATATATATGTCACATTTTGTTTATCCATTATCTGTCAGTCAACACTTAGCCTGCTTCTACTTTTAGTTTATTGTGAATAATGCTACAGTGAACATTAGTCCAAATATCTGTTGCAAAGTCTTCCTTTAATTATTTAGTGTATATATATGCTACATTAAAGAAGTCAGTCACAAAAGACTGCATATTGTATGAGTCTATCATCTATACAAAATGTTCAGATTAGGCAAATCAAGACTGATAGAAAGTCTATTAGTGTCTTCCTAGGGCAAGAGGGATGGAGTGGCTAAAAGGAGACAGATATGGAGTTTATTTGTGAGGGGTGATGAAAATGGTCTAATATTGATTCTGGTGATAATTTGCTTAACTCTGTGAATACAATAAAAATTATTGAATTTGACACATCAAATGGGTGGATTTTTGCATATATATATGTAATTTAATTTTCTCTTTCTCTCTCTTTTAAATACACACACACAAATATATATATATACATATATATATGTACATATGTATACACACACACACACACACACACATATCATGCTTTCCTGGTGGCTCAGACAGTAAAGAATCTGCCTGCAATGTAGGAGACCCAAGTTTGATCCTTAGGTTAGGAAGATCCCCTGGAGAAGGGAATGGCTACCTACTCCAGCATTCTTGCTTAGAGAATTCCATCGACAGAAGAGCCTGGCATGCTAAAATCATGGGGTCACAAAGAGCTGGATATGACTGAGAAGCTAACACACATATACATACATATATTTGAGTTTTTAAAATGAGTTCATAGCATCCAATGTTAAAAACATTAAATATATATAGATTTCTGAAAATAAATGCCTTACAGCAAAGCTGTCATCAGTGGGTCTTCCCGGGCCCCATGAAACCGTAATCAAGGGAGTAAGAAGCTAAGCTGCTATTTTCCTTTCATCCTTCTGATTGTAAACTGAGATGTTTCACACTTGCACATTCTCACTAGTGGGGCTTTCTGAGGTGGCACAGGGTTCAACCAACCACAGGCTGCTTTGAAGACTGGGTTCTGTAGGAAACGCATTGCACATAGCATGCAGTCAAAGTGGCAGTATTTGGTCCTGGAAAGTTATGTTACTACTGAGAACGAAGGTGAAAACTATAACATGGGGAGAGTGCGTGGATCTCCCCTCTTACCACTTACCACATTGTGGGGGTGTGGAGCTGGGAAGCACAGAAGAAAAAAGGAGAGAATGGCAATTTGCATTCAATCAAAGTTTGTGGAGAACAATGAACTTTAATAGCAGACATCAGGGCTTTCTCCTATGGCAGGAGCCAAGGATGATAAACAGTCATGGGTCCTGCTTTCTGAGGTGGCACAGGGTTCAACCAACCACAGGCTGCTTTGAAGACTGGGTTCTGTAGGAAACGCATTGCACATAGCATGCAGTCAAAGTGGCAGTATTTGGTCCTGGAAAGTTATGTTACTACTGAGAACGAAGGTGAAAACTATAACATGGAGAGAGTGCGTGGATCTCCCCTCTTACCACTTACCACATTGTGAGGGTGTGGAGCTGGGAAGCACAGAAAAAAAAAGGAGAGAATGGCAATTTGCATTCAATCAAAGTTTGTGGAGAACAATGAACTTTAATAGCAGACATCAGGGCTTTCTCCTATGGCAGGAGCCAAGGATAATAAACAGTCATGGGTCCTGTAGACCTAGCCTAAGGAAAACTTAAGCCTTACCTGGGTATAATTTTAACTAGAATCCCTTTCATATACTCAGCAGTAAAGAATCTGCCTGCAATGCAGGAGATGCAGATTTGATCCCTGGGTCAGGAAGATCCCCTGGAAGATGAAGTGGCAACCCACTCCAGTATTCTTGCCTGGAAAATTACATGAACAGATGAGCCCAGCAGGCTACAACTCATGAGGTCATCAAAGGTAAGACATGATTGAGTGACTGAGCATTTTCATATAAGAATTATTTTCCAGGGAGACACATGAGATTAGAATTTAGAAGTGGAAACTACCTTGATACTTTCATGAGTCCTTTGCACCATGACTTCATAGCTTGTCACATATTATTTTGCAAAAATATGCTTCTTCTAAGGGCCTGATGCTTTATAAATCTAGTTAAAAGTATAGTTAAGTGCTGACATTATTAAGTCAACCCAGGAGAAAAATAGTCATGGCTGACTGGCCTGTAGAATATCGCCTTCTATAAGTTAATGAAGAAAAAAAAAAACTTGTTATTTTTTCTAAGCTAATAATTCAGTTGACAAGAGCAAGCCTGACAGGTTTGGCAGTAGAATTTTCCTCTCAGCAGTCATTACCATCCCTTCAAATCTAGATTGAGGTCCCAGGATAAAAATGGCAAGAAAGATATGAAGATTTTTTTAGGATTTTGGTTGTTGTTCACTTTTGCTTATATATTTGCTTAGCTACTACTACAGACAGAAAATTTTATCACAATGAAACTGTGGTTTAATAATAGGTGCTTCTAGAAACTTCACCTTCTCTCTCTTCACTCATGTAAATTCCTTTATTTTTTAGAGTTTTTAAAAACATAGATCATTTTTTAAAGGTTTTATTGAATTTGTTACAATATTGCTTCTCTTTTATATTCTGGCTTTTCAGCTGTGAGGCATGTGGGATCTTAGCTCCCCGAATAGGTGTCAAATCCATACTCTACAATGGAAGATGAATGACACCACCCAAATGACAGAAAGTGAAGAAATAAAGATCCTCTTCATGAAAGTGAAGAAGAGAATGAAAAGGTTAACTTAAAACTCAACATTCAGAAGATTAAGATTATGGCATCTAGTCCCATCACGTCATGGCAAATAGAGAAACAAAGGAAACAATGACCACTGGACCACCAGGGAAGAGGGAAGTCCCATAAACGCTTCATCTATTAAAAAAAAAAAAAAAAAAAAAGGAAAAAAACTCAAGATTCTGTTTTTCATCAAGACTATTACTACCAGCCCTAACAGATCTTCACTTTCTCTGAACATCCTAATATTTGCAATGAAATATTAAGTTGTTATGTATTCTTTTCTAATGATGTCTTCTCTATGAGTCTGTTTCTGTTTTACCATTGTAATAGAATATCCCTTTGTTTTATAAGTCTAGATCACTGTTGTGCAAATCAGGGAACTAGAATCCTATGAAAGGAAAATGTGTGCATCCCCGTTAACATGTTTAGTTCAGTTCAATTGCTCAGTTGTGCCCAAATCTTTGAGACCCTGTGGACTGCAGCATGCCAGGCTTCCCTATCCTTCACCAACTTCTGGAGCTTGCTCAAACTCATGTCCATCCAGTTGGTGATGTCACCCAACCATCTCATCCTCTGTCATCTCCTTCTCCTCCTGCCTTCAATATTTCCCAGAGTTAGGATCTTTTCCAATAAATCAATTCTTCACATCAGGTGGCCAAAGTATTGGAGCTTCTGCTTCAGCGTCAGTCCTTCCAATGAATATTCAGGACTGATTTCCTGTAGTATTGCTGGTTTGATTTCCTTGCAATCCAAGGGATCTCAAGAGTCTTCTCCAACACCACAGTTCAAAAGCATCAATTCTTTGGTGCTCAGCTTTTAAAATCCCATGGACCAAGGAACCTGGTGGGCTACAGTCCATGGGGTTGCAAAGAGTCAGACACGATTGAGCAACTTCACTTCACTTCACTTCACTTTCTTTATGATTCAACTCTCACATCCATACATGACTACTGGAAAAACCATAGCTTTAACTAGACAGACCTTTGTTGGCAAAGTAATATCTCTACATTTTAATATGCTATCTATGTTGGTCATAGCTTTTCTTTCAAGAAGCAAGTGGCTTTTAATTTCATGGCTGCAGTCACCATTTGTGGTGACTTTGGAGCCCCCCAGAATAGTTTCTCATTGTTTCCTTTGTTTGTCTATCTATTTGCCATGACGTGATGGGACTAGATGCCATAATCTAATCTTCTGAATGCTGAGTTTTAAGTCAACCTTTTCATTCTCTTCTTCACTTTAATGAAGAGGATCTTTATTTCTTAACTTTCTGTCATTTGGGTGGTGTCATCTGCATATCTGTGGTTACTGATATTTCTCCCAGCAATCTTGATTCCAGCTTGTGTTTCATCCAGCTCAGCATTTCACATGATGTGCTCTTCATATCAGTTACATAAGCAGGGTGGCAATATACAGCCTTGACTTACTCATTTCCTGATTTGAAACCAATCTGTTGTTCCATATGCAGTTCTAACTGTTGCTCCTTGACCTGCATATAGATTTCTCAAGAGACAAGTCAGGTGGTCTGATATTCCAATTTCTTTAAGAATTTTCCACAGTTTGTTCTGATCCAAACAGCAAAGATTTTGGCGAAGTCAATAAAGCAGAAGTAGATTTTTTTTTCCTGGAACTCTGTTGCTTTTTCAATGATCCAAAGGATGTTGGTTACTTGATTTCTGGTTCCTTTGCCTTTTCTAAATCCAGCTTGAACACCTGGAACTTCATGGTTCACATACTGTTGAAGCCTGGCTTGGAGAATTTTGAGCATTACTTTGCTAGTGTGTGAGATGAGTGCAGTTTTATGGTAGTTTGTACATTCTTCATCATTGCATTTCTTTGGGATTGGAATGAAAACTGACCTTTTCCAGTCCTGTGGCCACTGCTGAGTTTTACAAATTTGCTGGCAAATTGAGTGCAGCACTTTCATAGCATCATCTTTCAGGATTTTAAATAGCTCAGCTGCAATTCCATCACCTCTACCAGCTTTGTTCTTAGTGATGTTTCCTGAGGCCCACTTGACTTTGCATTCCAGGATGTCTGGCTCTATAGGTGAGTGATCACACCATTGTGGTTATCTGGGTCATGAAGATCATTTTTGTATAGTTTTTCTGTGTATTCTTGACACTTCTTAATATCTTCTGCTTCTGCTCAATTCAGTTCAGTCACTCAGTCATGTCTGACTCTTTGCAACACCATGGACTGCAGCATATAGGCTTCCTTGTCCATCACCAGCTCCCAGAGGTTGCCATTTCTGTCCTCTATTGTTCCCGTCTTTACATTAGCATGGAGAAAAAAAAAAAAAAACCAGTATGATGTTCTAGTGTTCATCAATTCTGTCACATTTCACCTCCATCTCTATATCTTTATTAACCAGCTTTTAGGTTAATCACATATTTTAAGTCCTGGGAATCAACTCTTAGACTTAGTTTTATTTTTGGTTTTCAGTTTTATTTTTACCCTAACCACTTTCCCAAAGCTTTTCTTTGTAGTCTTTCTCTGTTCTGGATTGTCTCAGCTATTGTCTAACTTATCAAGTCCTGGTCTTTAGGTCAGTGTCAAGATTGGGTTAATTGAATAGACTTTCTGTCCAAAACAACTTAACTTGTGGCAGGAAAACTTATTACATGCATAATCTTCATGCTGCCAGCCGTAATAATTTTGAGCATATAATGACAACTCAAAATATTTTCATTTAATTAGGTATTTGAAATTCAATGAAAGCAAACCTGAAAACCAAACAAACAATTTTGTTTACTAGGCTTCAAAAGTAGTTTTAATAGATTCTCATTCTTCTGATGAGTTGATTGAATTGATCAGTGGCCCTGGTTGTGTGTGGATATAACCTAAATGGACCTGGGTACTTAGTGAATCATTGGCATGGAAAATCCTTTGTTGTCTCTTGAGTGTACAGAAAGAACAAGGAAAGAGCAATAGAACATGGCATACAATGTTGCATCTCCTACTGTGATTACATGTTGTCATGACTGATGCTGGTTTTCTAAGCCTTAGAGACTAGGCAAAAAGAATACACATTACTTCAAACTTAATATGTGGTGAGAAGCAAGGTCTCCCCTCTCCAGAGAGCAGCTATTTTTCCTTTCTGTCACTTTCCAGCAAGCATTTTGTATTTCTTTGAGGTAGCAATTGTCATTGTTTGTTTTACACTTACCGACTTGATAATAAAACAAGAGCCCAGCTAGGTATCCTAGCAACGCAGTACCTTTTTTATTTTCTCTGGTGCTTATTTATTAGATCACTGGAGCCTTTTCTCAAGCTATTAAGGGACACATGTGGCTAATCTAGAGAAACACACTTCATCTTGGTCTAACTTACTGGAAATCAATATTCATTACCAAGGATTATTCACCTCAAAACGGGACACTCTTGGCCCTGAAAGATATCACGAAGCTGGAAATAACTCCAAAATGGTGTTAACATAGACACCTTGAGGAAAGCAAGGCCAAGTTAGAAAGGGGTGATGTCTCATTCTCTCCAGGGCCCTGCCTCTCATCACCTTGGCAGTGGGTGGCAATCCCAGGTCTAAGGATGTAGGAATCAGTCCATTTAAAATGGCCCCTGCTCTGTCATATTAAAAGATGCTTGTTCCTTTGGAAGAAAATGTATGACAAACCTAGACAGTGCTTTTAATATCTGTACACTTAAAGCAGTGGTTTTTCCAGTAGCCATGTATGGATGTGAAAATTGGACCATGAAGAAGGCTGAGCACAAAATAATTGATGCTTTAAAACTGCGGTGCTGGAGAAGAGCAAAGAGATCAAACCCATCAATCTAAAGGAAATCAACCCTGAATATTCATTGGAAGGACTGATGCTGATGCTGAAGCTCCAATACTTTGGCCACCTGATGTAAAAAGCTGACTTACTGGAAAAGATACTGATTCTGGGAAAGGTTGAAGGCACCAGAAGAGGGGGATGACAGAGGATGAGACGGTTGGATGGCATCACTGACTCAATGGACATGAGTTTGAGCAAACTCCAGGAGATAGTGAAGGTCAGGGAAGCCTCACGTGTTGCAGTCCATAGGGCTGCAAAGAGTCAGACATGATTTAGCTGCTGAACAGCTCTATCATTAATAAATTCTATGATTTTCAAAAGGTAACTTTTGTTATCTTAAGTTGCAAGTAGCTTAAGCTCAGATTATGCATGATTTAGTACAAGAGAAGGCAGTGTCAGTCATCTGAAGAAACTGACTGGACAGCCTGGCACCCTGTGTATCCTGAGGTGTTGACCAAATCCCAAGACAAAAGCAGTCAATGGTAGAGAATATCTATACACAGGACAGATAAATGTAAAATGCAAATATGAGGATGATAGTATCATTTGGCAAAAAGGGCTTGGGAAAGGAGCTTTTGGAATGACCCAAATCTCAGGTTCCAGACAGAATGGTCCTTTCTTCAGTACCAGAGGAAAACAGAGGTAGTCCTAGATTTTGAAAAGTGTAGGACAGTGGCTGCTATTACTTTATATAAGGGTCACTTGTGAAGTTTTCAGAAATTTTGCTACCTTGTTGTTAAACCTACCATTGTTAAAATTAAATTTTATAAACTTACAATAAAAAATTCATTAGAACATGACACCAAATGCTGTTGAGGATATGGAACATTGCTGGTAAGAATGCAAAATAGTGCAGTCAAATTGGAAGACTGTTTGTTCTTAAAAAAATCAAATATACTCTAACCATGAAATCTAACAATCACACTCCTTGCTATTTAGCCAATGGAGTTTAAAACTTATGTGCCCATGCTAAGTCACTTCAGTCATGTCTGACTCTTTGTGACCCTATGGACCATAACCTAAAAGGCTCCTCTGTCTATGGGGTTCTCTAGGCAAGAATACTGGAACAGGTTGTCATGCCCTCCTCCAGGGGATATTCCTGACCCATGGATTGAACCAACATCCCTTAAGTTTCCTGAACTGGCAGGTGGGTTGTCTACCACTAGTGCCACCTGGGGTGAAAATGTGAAAATGTGTGACTCCACATAAATCTCCACATGGTTGTTTGCAGCAGCTTTATTCATTATTTCCAAACTTTGGAAGCAATTTTGATGTCCTTCAGTAGGTGAATAAACAAAATAAGTTGTGGTGCATTCAGTGTTCAAAAGAAAGGAGGTCTCATGCCATGACAAGCCATGGAGGAATCTTCGATGTATATCACTAAATGAGTGAAGCCAATCAGGAAAGTCTACATACTGTATGATTCCAATCTTATGATGTTCTAGAAAAGACAAAGCTATGGAAACAATAAAAAAAATCAGGGTTTCCATGGCTTAGAGAGAACAGAAAGATAAATAAACAGGGCACAGAGGATTTTTAGGGCAGTGAAAATACTGTGTACAACACTATAAGGCTGGATACATGTCATTACACATATGTCCAGACCCAAGGAGTATACAACTCTTAGAGTGAACCCTAAGACACTATGCACTTTGGGTAATTATGATTTGGAAATGTAGGTTAATTCTTGGGAACAAATGTACCACACTAGTGGGGGATATTGATATTGATAACAGGGGAGGCTATACCAATGAATGAAGACAGGGAGCAGATTGGAAATTTCTGTATTTTCTGCTCAATGTTGCTGTAAACCTAAAACTGCTCTTTAAAAAGTTTTAAAAAAAATTAAACAAAGGTAAAAAATACTCAAGCTAATCAGTCCTTTATTATTTTATTTCAGTAATATCTATGTATTGGTGTTATTTACAGTGTGTGGGCTTGTGTGCTACATCACTTCAGTTATACCCAGCTTTTTGTGACTCTGTGGACTGTAGCCCTCCCGGCTCCTCTATCCATAGGATTCTCCAAGCAAGAATCCTGGAGAGGAATGCCATGCCCTCCTCCTGGGCATCTTCTCAACTGAGAGATTGAACCCATATCTGTTGTATCATCTGCATTGGCAGATGGATTCTTTACCACTAGTGCCACTTGAAAGAAATGCTAGAAATTAGGGTTTTGAGAGGACAAAGATGTATTGATTTCAGAGCACTTTTCACACATCTTATTGAAAGGTTGTTGCTGAACCACAAAAGAGGCCAGGATTCTTGGCCTCCTGAGGAGAAGAATTCAATCCAGGGCCAGAGATGAGGCTTGATCACTCAGAGCTTTTGTGTAATAAAGTTTTATTAAAATATAAAAAAGAGAAAGCTTCTGACATGAACATCAGAAGAGGGCAGAAAGAGTTCCCCACTGCTAGTCTTTATCTGGATATTATATAGCTACTAGCAGTCTACTAATTAAAGAAAAGAAATGTCTCAAAACTCAGAGAATGGCACCAGGTGAGCATCCAGGGCCATAAAATGATTGACATGAATCTTGAATAAAAGCAGATTTCCATACAAATATATAGTTTCATTAACATAGATTAGGAGAACAATATATGAGTATAACATACTGGTTTGTCAAGTAGGTTCTGAGGGTTCTGAGCATTTAGGTGGAACCAACTTGAAGACAGAGTCTAAAGTAAATGCATAGCACATTAACATAGCTTAAGACAAACATTTCCATAAGAAAAATGCATGGATTAGCTCAAGGTTTGAGAAAAGTTAAGTTCACGTGGAACCAGGTGTCATTATGGCAACATAAAATTTTAGGAGAAAACTTTTTAAAAATTTGTATAGAGACAGGGAAAAAACATAACACTAGTTTGCTTCCTCCTGCTGCTTGAGAGAGAGATAAAAAAATGTCTGACACTTGCAGCCTATTTCCTCCATTTGGAGACCCCTGGCCTTCCTGCCTGTTATCCTCTCACTGTGAGGCAGTCGATGTGATGACCATCATCATCTTATTACTGATGTAGAAGTTAATTTATGTGACTTGTTTGAGTCACATCAGAAGCAGCTGCACAGAGATGGAATTCTCAGTCTCCTGATTCTTAGTCCACAAATATAACTTTTCCATCTCACACTCCTTTTGTTTTTCTTTTCAACAGAGACCTAAAAGTGGACTATTGGTGATTTCATGCCACCCATTGAGGTTGTTTAGAAGAATATTATGTTACGTCGTCTGCTGCTGCTGCTACTAATGTGCTTCAGTCGTGTCCAACTCTGTGTGACCCCACAGACAGCCTACCAGGCTCCGCTGTCCCTGGGATTCTCCAGGCAATAATAGAGGAGTGGGTTGCCATTTCCTTCTCCAATGCATGAAAGTGAAAAGTGAAAGTGAAGTCACTCAATTGTGTCCAACTCTTCGTAACCCCACGGACTGCAGCCCACCAGGCTCCTCCGTCCATGTGATTTTCCAAGCAAGAGTAATGGAGTGGGGTGCCATTGCCTTCTCCATTGTCTGAGACATGCCTAATTCTGTGTTACTCTCTGGGCCATATATTCCACTTTTCTCAAGCATAATAATGTCTTAAAGGTTGATTGTGAGAAAGAAGTGAGAAATGGACAGGAAAATACTCTGGAATAAATATAGTGCTATTAAAAATTTGGGGGTATTTTTACTAAATGTTCTTAACTTGTATTATCATCTCCCAGTTATAAGAATTACATTACTAATAAAAAGACACAAATGGTATTTATTGCTGGGAGTGAAAAAGAAAAATAAATTGGACACATGAATTTTCTGCCACATTCTCTCTTCCCTCAAAATATTAGACTCATTTTGCAGGTAGAGTGAGTTTGTTGCTCAAGCTAAAGGAAGTGGTAGAGGTAAATGGAAAAAAAAAAAGTGGTTAATTTTGTAGTTTTTATTAAATTAAATAAGTAATTTAATTGAAGGTTATAACAATAAGAGAAAAAGTGAAAAGTAAATTAAGCTGTGACCAATATGGAAGGTAAATGTTTCTTAGCAATATTAATTGTTCCTTGAGGGGAAACTGTAGGGAGGAGTTGAGAAGAAATATCAGTTCAGTTCAGTTCAGTCGCTCAGTCGTGTCCGACTCTTTGCTACCCCATGAATCACAGTACGCCAGGCCTCCCTGTCCATCACCAACTCCCGGAGTTCACTCAGACTCACATCCATTGAGTCCATGATGCCATCCAGTCATCTCATCCTCGGTCGTCCCCTTATCCTCCTGCCCCCATTCCCTCCCAGCATCAGGGTCTTTTCCAATGAGTCAACCCTTTGCATAAGGTGGCCAAAGGACTGGAGCTTCAGTTTCAGCATCATTCTTTCCAAAGAAATCCCAGGGTTGATCTCCTTCAGAATGGACTGGTTGGATCTCCTTGCTGTCCAAGGGTCTCTCAAGAATCTTTTCCAACACCACAGTTCAGAAGCATCAATTATTCTGTGCTCAGCCTTCTTCACAGTCCAACTCTCGAGAAGAAATATAGTATATGGTTAAGTTGTCTAGGGCTTGTAAAACTCAAAATTGACCTCCATTAATCTGGATTTCTGTAAGAGGAAAGAAATTGTACCTAAAATACAAAATTTCACCAGGTATCTGGATTATCAGATAAAGGTATTACAGATACAAGAGAGGAAACCTTTACTTTGACTCAACCATTTGAGATATCCTGGATGGATCTGCAAATCAAAGTCACAAAGACAGATTAACAGGAGAAAAACACAGAGTTATTTATGCTTTACATGATACTAGAGGCTTGCTAAAAGTATTCAAGCAAAGAGTAGATGGTAAAGAGCTATAGACCAGATTTAGATTACAAAAAGATAATTAAAAAAACTTATAAAGATATTGTCCAACACTTCCTTACTTGCTTGCCATATTTAAGTCTGGCAAAAGTTTTAAAACTGATAATGTTTCTTTAAAGCTGCAGAAAGATTGTTTACTAACTTTAAATAATTTCCAGATATTATTAGAAAATATTAATTGGATATGCCCACATTTGAAACTGATTACTGTAGATGGACTTCCCTGGTGGCTCAGAGGTTAAAGCGTCTGCCTCCAATGCGGGAGACCCGGGTTTGATCCCTGGGTTGGGAAGATTCCCTGGAGAAGGAAATGGCAACCCACTCCAGTATTCCTGCTTGGAGAATCTCATGGACTGAGGAGCCTCAAGGGCTGCAGTTCATGGGGTCACAAAGAGTCAGACACGACTGAATGATTTTACTTACTTACTTACTTACCAAAGATACAATTAGAGCTGAGAAGTTTCTCTATATTTGATGAAGCATTGATGGCTGTAAAGGATTTTAACAGCAAAGGACAATGAGGTAAATGCAGTAATCTTAGGGAAATTTACCAAAACCTCTTTGGATTTTGCCTAGCATCCGTTTGTTTTCAAAGACATGGAAGCACTTTTCCTCGGTGTAGGGAGAGGATCTCTTAAATAAGGCTTTTATGGACTGTTTCAGGAGAGAAGGTTAGGGAGGAAGTTCAGAGTGACCTCCTGCTTGTGCTTTTTTCTTTTTCAGTTTAAGTTCAGTATACCAAGGTGCCATATTTCATGGTATTCTGTCTTGAGGCCCATCACAGGCTAAAGCTGAAAAGTGTCAATTTAAGCAGAAAAAAAATCAGCTTTAGTTCTGACAACCTTCACAAAATTATGGATTTGGAATAAAGGAGGGAAATTTTTGTTGATAATTTTCAGCATCAAAAGAACATTTTTACATTTCCTCATTGAGCTTTTTCTTTCTCCTCTTACTTTTATGTCCATTGAATGCAGATTTTCATTAACATCTATAGCTTCATATAATGTTAGATACTAACAAAGTTTTGGGATTCATAAATTAATTTTCAGCCTCACATATAATCAGTATAGATTATAATTGAAGATATAATGGCCAAATCCCCCCCAAATTAATAGAATTCAAGAAAATACATACCCAAAAGACTCAAAGAGTACATCAAAATGAACATAAAAACAGACTCAAACAGACACACACACACCCACACACACACACACACACACACCCTTAGAACTGTTATTGCTAAGGGGCAAAAATCAAAGATAAAGAGAAAAATCTTCATTGCAGTCAAAGTTGGGGGAAAAAAGGAACACTGCAAGTAGAATAGCAAAATTAAGAATTGCAAAACTCCCCATCAGAAGGAAATGAAATGACTTTTTTTTTTTAAATTCTGAAAGAAGGGGGAAAAAATCTATCAATATTCTAAACTGATAAAAAAAAAAATCTTTCATAAATGAAAGTGAAATAGTGAATTTTCCAGACAAACAAAAGCTGAGAGATATCAGTCTTATCAGAACATTCTTCATGCAGAATGAATATGATACTAGACTGAAATTTGGTTATACACAAAGAAATGAAGAGCACAGAGTATGGTGAAAAATAGGGTTAATATACAAATTTTAATTTTTCTATTATTATGTGTAATGACTTTAAAGACTCCACAAAGCCAACGTAGTAATAATATGTTGAAGATTTTTAGGGTATTTTAAATAAAATGTGTGACAAAAAGCAAAAATGAAGGAAGAAATTAAACTATATATTTATATGTATAAAAAGAGTCTTCTCTTCCTGGTGGCTCAGATAGTAAATCTTCTGCCTACCGTGGGGGAGACCAAGGTTCAATCCCAGGATTGAAAAGATCTCCTGGAGAAGGAAATGGAAACCCACTCCAGTATTCTTGCCTGGAAAATCCCATGGACAAAGGAATCTGGTAGGCTACAGTTCATGAGGTCACAAAGAGTTGAACATGACTAAGTGACTTCACTTATGTATATAAAGACATAGATCAACCACTAAAAATGTGAAAATCAGGTAAAAATTCATAAAATGAAATGAAGATAAAATGAAGCTAACAATAAATTCTCAATATGGGAGATGGCCAGAAAATAGAGGGAAAAGAGTATAGAATAGATGAGACAAATAGAAAAAA